>VUQK01020555.1:38646-51763 GCA_015106715.1 Bujurquina vittata
TTACTTTTGTTAATAAAGCGTTTAGTACAGCGTGTGGTTTGTTTAATGCTGGTATATCCTGCCCCAGCTTCGGCGGTGTTTTAAATACTGTCGACAAGGCACTCGGGACAATCCGATTTTCTCAACTCCTCCTCCTCCTCCTCCTTCCCCATCTCATCTAGCAAGAAAGCAACAGGCTTCCGACACGGAGACGGTGGGGAAGTTACACAGTAATAATGGCTTTACGGACAAAAAAATCACCCACTCCTTCTTCCAGTACATACAAAACACTTTCTAACTCAAGAGAGACCCTTAAATCGACTTAAATGCAGCCTGGTTTGATTAGGGGACCCCACCGCTGCAGAATCCGTCTCACCAACATTTTTCCTCTAATTAGCCACATTAAGCGAACAAAGGGGGGACCCTAGCAAATAAATTTAAAAAATAAACAAGCTGAAGTTGCTACACACAAGAGTGTTCAGTAACGTTTCCTCAAGCAAAAACCAGTCTGAAGAGAGTCACTTACATGAGTGTGGAAGCGGCCAGTGTCCTATGCTATCCTGTGTTGTCCTGCGGCTAACGGCGCACTGACTGGGGCTTAAAGATGGGGCGTAGAGTAACTCGATCCTCTATGGACATTTTCAGCGGCGGCTGCACCGAGAGCCGAGCTGGGGCTGAAGCGCCGCTTGCTGGCTGCCCTGAACACTGGGCCCTGCACAGGCCTGGCTGCTCCGCACAGAGTGCACTCAGCTAAACTTAAATGAATGTCCTGTCAGGTAAATTGCGCACGGCAGCTCCATTATATAACCAGAGGTGCAATGTAGCGAAGGACAAATTCTTCGTCACTGTACTTAAGTTTCCAGGTGAGCATTTATTTTTTTTGGCAAGTTTTTACCTTTATTCCCTATATTTTTACACAAATATCTGTATTTTCTACTAAATACAACCTCGTTACTTTAAAATAAAATGCATGTATCATTTATAGCGCTGTACCTGGAAGTTAAAGTGGGCCTACTTTTTAAATTTTGCTACTTTAAATACATTTCAGAGCCTGTACTTTTTTCACTTTTACTTGAGTAAAGAAGTTCATTCAGTACTTCAACTTTTACTGTAGTACTTTATAACACAAGTATCTAAAATCCTTAAGTAAACAGTGGACAGTGGTGTCCTGTCCAGGGGTGCTCTGGGGCTACATTTTACAGAGTAGACGACCCAAAATGAATCAGTGCCAGAGGAGCACACACACAGTAATAAGCATGCAAGTTTGACTTCCATACTGTATTTTGTGGGGTAGCCCTTTGGCAAGAGGATGCGTAGATACTGTAGTAATAGAGATGGAGGGGCCTGCCTGTAACCTGACATTTAAGTGTAGAGCAGACAACAGAAAAGTGCTTTTTGTGGGGCAAACAACAGGAAATTACAGTTGAATCACAGCAAAACTTTCTCAGAAGGTTATTACTCTCAAAAAGTTGGCCTGGGAGGCAGACACAGTCCCGCTATTTTGTCTGAGGCAGTTAAACTTGCCCCTTAAAATTATTACTTTTGAGGTTCACCCGACCTCTGTGACCCGAATGGGAATCACAGGTGCCAAAGTGTATTTGCTTAAGTGCCCTTGAGCAAACGGCGAGTCTCTAAAAATATATAAAATACACTATAAAGGAAGAGTAATATTGCTCTCATTCATATTAGAAATAGTGGAGTTACCATGAGGCCCATCAAAGCTGCAGGCCAGGGATCTATTTGTTTTAATAATTCAGATTTTCTCTGCATTTGTTGTTTTTTGTTTGTTTTGTTTTGTTTTTTGATGATGCATTAATTATAAACAATTCACTGAACTGCTGGAATTGTTTTCGGTCAATCCAGCACATTTGTGTAAGAGTCCAATCAACAGGGCAGTTTATATTTCTAATTAAATATGACTCCAATATGCTGCTAGCTTGTTAGCCACATGCACGCACAAAGCTCACCCACGCACTCACACACGAACACGTGTGCCACCCACACAAGTTCATTCAAGTGTAATGAACGGTATATCGTGCGATTTTTAGTAATTCAGAAAATGATATGACTTGAGCTTAAAATGTAAAACTAAATCTAGTATAAATGAGGAAAAAGGAAAAACAACCATTAGGCACTAGCTGGTCAGTTTGTGAAAACAGTTTCTGCCCCCTCCAGAATTGCTTTTATTTTCATGGAGCAAGACCTCAGAGGCGAGCAGGAAGGAACGAGGTCACTCCGTAAGAAGTCATTTCAACAACCGGGAGAGGGATGCGAGCTGCTTTCAGGGAGCTGATACTGACTAAATCCCTTCACCATTTATATCTTTACTTCCACCTCTCCGCTTATCCACCCTGTAACTCCCCTCTTACTCTGACAATAAGCCACTTTTATGTGGGAGGTCTGACTCAGCCAAATGCCGAAAAAGACAAGAGATTGAAACAAGATAGAAGGGAAGAGAGGAGAGAGAAAAAAAAAACATCTGAGCTCAGAGCTGAGCAGCTTCAGCATTTTTTATTTTTATACCTGCCTGTCACAGGCCTTCAGCATTAGTCATTGTTTGAGACAGCCTAGTTAAATCTATTATAACTGGATTCAGATCTTCTTTTCTTCTTACTCAGAAAAGAGATAATTTTAGCTGCATTTAATTGTTTATTTGGATGAATTCAGCAGATGCACAAGCTGAAAATGTTCTTTGATGCACAGTGCTGTGTAAAAGGCTTGAACCACCACAAATTTCCTTATATTTTGCTTCAAAGGAGGCAGGATTTCTTGGTTTGTTTGTTTTTTAAAAAGTGGTCCCCGGACTTTCTGAAGACCTTTCAAAGGTTTTCTTTTATCAGTGGCTGCTTTTCCATTCATTTTCAGTTAAGCTACCTCAGTGTTCAGTCACTTAACACTTATTCAAGCATAAAAATGTACCTAACTCAAGGGATGAACTAGTGTCATGTCTACGTCTACAACTTAGCGAAGAACGCATTTTAAACTGTATCTTTAGGCACTTTGCTACTAACACATAAGAGCTATATAGAAACAAGCAACAGAGAAAATATATTTACAGTGTCAGTTTAGTGTATATAAAAATATTAAGTATAAATAACTAATTTAAAAAACAGTGGTGCAGTGGAAAGTGGAAAGACGCGAGGACATGATTTCTCATGTCTGTTACCTTTGGCTCTGAGCAGCAGAGGTTACAGAGCTACAGCGTTGGGGATCTGGTATGTGGCAGTGGCGCAGTGGGTAGGCACTTGCCTTTCAGCCGTAAGGTTGCAGGTTCGAGCCCTGTCCCTGTGCTGCGTTGTGTCCTTGGGCAAGGCACTTAAACCACATTGCCTAATGGTAGCACCGGTCTCCGGCTGCATGACCGCAGATGCTTGTCTCTGGATGAGTGATCTGAAACCCTCATTTCGTTGTGTGCCTTGTGTGCACAATGACAATGAGTTGCACTTTAATTAATCTTGTCAAAACTGATGGAATTACAAAGAAGTACGAGAAGAATTACAGTTAGACCTTGATCCACCATGCAAAACCAGTTGGGAAGTGTCTCACTGGCTTCATTTTTCAGCATGACAACGATCCCAAACACACTGCTGGTGCATTAAAAGGTTACCTGGATAGAAAAACACAGTGTGAGATCATCTTGATAGAATATCCGACAAAAGGCAGCCAACATCCAAAGAAGAGCTTTGAATGTCTTTCAAGAAGCCAGTGGAACTTTTCCTGAAGACTACTTACAGAAATTAGAAGAAAGCTGCCTCAGAGAGTTCAGGCCATGTTGAAGAATAAAGGTGGTGGTATCAGTCACTGCACCTATTTCATATTTTCCTAGCAAAGAAGGCAAATTTGATAGTAATCTGTGGTTAAGTCCAGTGTTGGTTGGTTCAATTTCTGGTACAATAAAGTATCTGTGCTCTTTACATATATAATAATAAGCTACTGGTTGTGTTAGGACACCTGTCTTTTTATGTGACTACAGGTGTAACTAATAAAAGACCCACTGGCACACTTAAATACAATGTTGCCAACACTTGTGTCCAGCAGGTCAGCCTGTCTGTTGTGTGAATGGTGTGTAAATAGCTACTGTAACACACAGTCCTTTGCTCCAGCCATGTTCACACCAGCCTGATTGCACTTCATTGTGGAGATTAATCCGAGGATTGATTATTCAAGGGCACTGTGATTATGCAATAAAAAAAATACAGCAGTTTCCTCTACACTGCACTCAAACTACAAAAATTAAAAATTACATCCTTTTAAATATTATCCTTTATTGGAAACAAACTCGCTATGTGAAGTCATATGGTGTAATAAAAAAAATGCCCTGCAGGAATCCCAAATTTAGTGACTAAATCATATTGGCAGAGTGAATGCTGGCATTGTCTGACTGTCTTGATTTATTGCCAATAAATCCATCAACATTCAAATAGCCTTTGGAACTAAAATCCCCAAATGATATAAAAAAAAAAGCTCGCAGAACGATCTGAACGTCATACTTTTATTTTTCCTACCAAAGGTCTAGCCTGAATAATTCACTAAGTATTTTCCTGCTGCAAAAAAATCTTCTGCTGGGCTCTATAACACAGCTTCTTGACTGCAGCTGTGGGAGTGCACGTTGGGTCAGCGGTAGTAAATGGCAAAAAAAGAAAGTAAAGGCTAGAAGATTTAAGAGTTTTAAAACTAGAAGGTTGTCCTGATGGTGGTCTTAGATATTTCTAGTCTTGTATCAGTAGTTCTTCGGGGTCAGAAAACTGAAAATTGAAAGTTTGGCCTGATATTGTTGTCGAGCAAAGGTCACGTGGGTCGTGGCTAATCAATAAGCCCGGCCCTGTTGGGAATGTGAATGTGCAGATGGAATTTAATGCCAATCCCGAGGCTACATTTGAAGATTTTGGACACTTTGAGAGGTCACGTTGTGTCTTCGAGGATTTACTCAGAAGGGAAGTCATAGGGTCACCCAAAAAAAATCAATCGCCCTCTGCCGCTCGACGGCATGAATGTGCACGGCAAATGTCAAGCCAATCAAGACATAAAAATAAAATCAATTGAACAGATTTTTTTTTTTTTAATGACTGCTGAACTGCAATGCTCACTTTTCTCTGGTATTCAGCGCTGATGCAGGGCAGACATGTAGTACTGAAGTAAGAAAAAAGAGTTTACAAGACAATGGAGCTATATTGCAAGTACAGTATAATCAATAAAGAGCCTTATGTGCTATGAAAGGTTAGAGCACATTATTTCAGAATTTCACTGTGCAATAACCAAGAGTTGTGTTGTGAGTGAATGTGATTAGTCATCAACTGCCTTCAATGTGTGAGAGTTGGCAGCTGTGCCATTACTTGCTATAAGTCGTTGATTACTAATCCGGGCCTGCCGGCTTATTGCTGACAATTTACTGCCTCCATCTCCTTTTCAAGTTTCTGTAACACTACACTAAAAGGAAATTACAACCTGCATCACTTGAAAGAGCTCTGAGAGAAGGTAACCGACAGATGACTCCTCAATATCTGACCTCAGGGACTCTGACAGCTGAAATTAGGGCCTTAAAGCTAATATTTCAGTGTGTGCGGCTCTCGGTTTCATTATGTAGCATTCAAGGGCTTCTGAATGCGCTGTGAGTCACAGCAGGTGAGGTGAGCAGCTATATCGTTGAATGAATGATGTATTAAACGTCCAGTCGTTCTTTAAAAGCGAGCATTGGTCTGTTTAAAGGGGGTGAAAAAACTTTGGTAATTTGTATAATGTATGACCAGACTGTGCCTTTCACCAAATGTCTTTACATTTGACTCCACACCTATTATTGCATTTGAGTGACACGTCACAGCGTGCTTTTCACAGAGTTAAATTGCTGTCTTCTTTGAACAACTCTACAGGTGGTTTGACTACATTCACTGCTGTTATGAAGGCATGTCAAGAAGACTATCCAGCTGTGACACATTATATAAGGTTGCCTTTAAAACTGGATTTAAGTTTTTAACTTTTAAGTTGATACCGCTTGGGTAATAGTTTTCTCTTTTATCTAAAGAATTTTTTGCTTCCATTGCTTCTATTATAACCAAGATGATAAGAATTTGAACTTGAACTTTTACTTGACTGAAATTAAAATGGCTAGTAGCCATGCTAACAGCTTTGTGAGGCAGCTGTTAGCAAGCTTACTTGTCAACAGTGATGGTTTTAAATGGTTTAGCATGTTTAGCCTTCCTTGGTTGAGCGTGCTTATTTGTGAATTAGCGCCAAACAAAAAAAGCATAGCAGATTATAAAAAAGAACCCAATATCATTGAAATTTATTTAGTATTCATGGCTCCAGTGTTGCCAACTTAGTAACTTTGTTGCTAGACTTTTCAGACCCCCTGGCGATTTTTTTTTTAAAAAGTGACTAGCGACAAATTTAGCAATTTTTTCCTGTGAGGTTGGCAACTTTTGGAGAGTTTGGAGATGGTCCGGAAACCTGTAATCCCCTGTGGTAGTGTTTTGTGTACATACAGCCTTTGTACTGCGTCCCTTTGTACGCTCACTGAGGGGGATCTAATCCCCCTGGACTTCACTTCTGCCTTCAGTGACTTTTGAGACAGCCAAACAGCGAGTTTTCTTACACAAAAGTTGGCAGCAGTGGTTAAGATAAGGAGGAGGGTTGAATGTAGAGCTAGCAATTGCACCCCACATAGCAGTGTTTTTGTTATATTTGATATTCTAACATCAGACTATACAGCGCAAAACGAGGCAAAGCATTAAAGTCATTAAGTATTTGTAGTTCTAAACACATTTAGGGTGTTTTTTCCTCACTTTTTGTCTCTCTGGAGATGTTTATCCTCTCTCCTACAGCCTCGATTGCAACTACTTGATAATGACCAATTATGCAAATGATGACGTCATATAGTGCCTTTTAGCAATTTTTAGGACAGCCAATGGCTGCTTTCCTTACTGATGAGCTGGCAACAGTGCATGGTTCTAATATTGCTTTGCAGTAGCTGAAGCATGACTAACAGATGTGTTGTCACATAAAGTATCTCTCTGGAGAGATGATGGGAAAAGAGAGCTAAGTTAATAATGCTGCCTTTTAAGGCAAATATATTTTCTGGCAGTTACTGAGAAAATATTGTGGCTAAAGGCATTTGAATATTTTTCATACTTTTTAAGCACAACTTACACTGACGTGGCTTGTGTTTGGGTCTGAATCAGGTTGTCAACAACTTCTTTTATCAGCATTTTCACACCAGACTTTCAAGGGGAGATGATCTCAAGTGGATGGCTGTCATGATGATGATGAATAATGTAGTGTTGTTTGTTAAAAAGCTGAAGAAGTAGCTGCCATGTTGTGTGTGTGACAGGGTGTAAAAAAAAAGTGGATCTTGTCAAGAATCTCTAAGAAAATTGCTTTTTACCATCTTCCATGTGGCGATACACACGACCAGTTAGGCAGCATTTCCAGACAAATTTTGAGTATTTGCGCTATAGAAACAACTCAGTTTCATCAGCTTCTAAATTTAAACAAGACGTGCTAGCAAACAGCTCCCAACTACAACTGTCACCTAGGATGTGAGCAACATTCGCATTTAATTATGTTTCTGATCATATAAATATGTTCAAAATTTCCCTTCCTTTTAGCTCCATTTTGGTGGTAAGTGCACCAAAATGGAAGTAAGTGCACCATCAACTGCACTTGTGAAAAAAAGGTCTTCACAGGACTTTATGCAGGCCTGTGAAAAATTAAACAGCTTTACAGAAGCACTTTTACCAGCAGTTACTTGAAGTAATGATTTTCTGTTTGAGTTTATCAGTCTCTCACGTTGTTGTGGAGGAACTCTGGCGCACCCTTCTTCACAGCGCTGCTTCAGTTCATTGATGTTTGTGGGCTTTTGTTTCTGCACAGCATTTGGATCTGGCTGAGGTCTGGACTTTGGGCGATTGCAGCACCTTCATTCTTTTTCAGCCATCCTGCTGGTGATTTGCTGTGACTGTCCTGTTGGCCCAATTTCAGCCATACTTGAGCTGTTTGACAGATGGCCTCACGTTTGACTCTGCAATACTTTGGTATACAGAGTTGAGTTGTTAAATTTTTGTGGTCAGTGACTGCAAGGTGCCTGGGTCCTGTGACTGAAAACAAGCCCATATTATCACCCCTCCACCACCAACATGTTCTCTATGAAGAGAAGAGGCTTTCTCCTGGCAACCCTTCTAAACAAGCCATACTTGTTCAGGCTATTTCTAATTGTGCCTTGATGAACTTTAACATTTAAAAAGCTAACTGAGGTGTTGGGGATGTAGATTTTTTTTTCTTTTTGCAGTTTCTCTGAGCATTGACCCCTTTGACCTTGGAATGCATTTGATGGGACATCCACTTCTGGGAAGATTGTGTCACTGTTTTAATACATACACACAAAGAAATAGAGGGACAAGAATGGACCTAAAAAGGTACAAAGCTTTGTCGCTCCAGCTGTACCCTAGTGGAGTACAACATTGTACCTCTGAGCCTAGGAATTTTGCTTTTGTACCCTTGGGGTGATTTACTGTTGACCTTGAGAGGTACAAAAATCAAAATTCAAAATGATCCAGACCAGCAAACTGCCAAAACATGTACTTTTAAGTTTACTTTTTCACATGTACACGCTAATCATCTTTGTTGTCTGGTCCTGTGCAGGTATTGCGCACTTTTTATTTCATAAAACAGCTATCAGCCATCTACCATCTATAATATTTGAGCTGCCTGACAAACCAAAAAGAGAAAATCCCAAATGTGGAAAAACAAGTGCCTGTCAAAAGTCACAATAAGACATGTGCTTGGAAAGTTAATGTTTTACCTTTTGTTGAATTAAATTAAATACATGAGAATAGTTTCTTGATACTTTTGCATTGGTCTGGCATATACAGAAAGTCATTTGATTACTGAGTCAAATTTGAATCTTTTTTTGCTGTATTGGTGAGTTTTCACTTATTGCCTAATTACCATAAAAACTAGATAGCTTGATGGATCAGTCTAAAATGTTTACATTTTATAATCTGGATTCACACAGTGAAACACAAAGTTCATGTTTTAATTAATTTTCCAAATTAAGTAATAAATCTGATTCTCTGCCCAGTATTTCTGTAATGACCCTGCTTAGCTGTCTGACTATATGACCTATGAAAAACACTGCGGTGTTCCTTTTGTACCTTTTTGAGTACAGATGAAACAAATGAGATACAACTTATTACGAAATGTGCCTTAGAGTTGCTGGTAATTGCATTTTTTTAGCTCTGGAAAGAACCACCGCCTCCAGTCTTTGTGCTAAGCTAATCTAATGGCCTCTTACGATGGCCTTTCACTTTGGCATCATTAAGTATTCCACAGAGAGAGTAGTCCTCCTTTAATTTAACTCTCCTAAAGAAAGCAAATAAGAATATTTCCTAAAATGTTCACTTACCATTCCTTTCATGTTTTCAGTCAAAGCAATTTGCCGAAAGATAAGTTTACTAAATTGGCTCTTTTGAAGCTGTAACTCTTGAAGGGAGAAGTTCTGTTTAGACTGTTTCTAACTGCATGCCCATATTTAAGCTCATTTCTCTGCACCACAGTCTCTCTAAAGGTAAGGAATGTGTCTCAACTCTATATAATTTACTAATAATAGAAAAATAATGTGCATAAGTTATTGCCTTGGTAAAAAAAAAAGAAAAAAAAAGGATGACATAAACAGTAAAAGAGCCTTTCCTTTTATACATATTCCACTGATCTCATTTCAAAGTGAAATGTGTGGAAATCCACCCGACCAATGAGAACTCCAGAACAAGAGGAAGCAGAAGTAGGACATGCATCATTCCCTGTGCCTGTTTGAATTTCTTCAGATTTGATCTCTTCTCTTCCAGACTTACCTACACCTTTAAATAACATGAATAGCATAATATAAGATACACTTAACTTTTCAAAATAAACTTTTCAATAAGTCTGCAGATTTTTGCCGGGCCAAAGCCGAGTGCAGATGTTCTGAAACGCTGAGATGTGGGTTGAGGAAGTCTCCTTTTTTTAGCACAAAGCTTTAGTCTTTCTATTTGCGCTGTCTGTGTGAATGTACTGTGTGTAAGTTTAGTGATTTTCTTTTTCTAGATATGTGGAGGTTTAAACATAGCAAAGGCCAGCCACAAATCTCAAGGAACACAGAGCTAAATTTGATCTGTATGTAAATACAAATAGAACTCCTATTGTTAAAGCATTTTGACAGAGTGTTTGATATTTGCCCACATGCATGCAGGAAACTTTACTCTTGAAAGATTTGCCCAAACTAATCTGCTGATGTGTAGAGTTTTTTTTTTTTTGTGTGTGATCTGCTCTTTGTCTTCTTTTTTTTTCATGTGCACATGCACGAACACGACCTTTGCCTACACGGTAGTAGGTGTGTGTAGGATACATCTATCCTCACCCCCACACTAGCTCACAGCGCACACACAGATGTGCTCCCGCTCATCCGACACATGAGCGAATCATCGATACAGCTTTCAATTTGAGCGCTTTGAATTATGAACTCATTTTTTGAGGTTTTGTCGAAATCATTATTCCTCTATTCATTAGGATGCAAATTAATCTTAAGTGGAAAGCGGCCAATATTGTGATGGGAGGATTGTTGCTGTCAAATTATTCAAATTTTCCTATCTGGGATGAGTCCGATATGTCTTAGACATCATATGGATGAGATTTTAGGGAGTATATTTATTGTTTTGAGTGATGAAACAAGCCAACAAGCCCACACACATGGAAACAAAGTAAGCCACAACCAGAGTGTTGAATTGTACCATAGTAAGGGACTCATGACAGTAATAGCTGCTAGACCAACTTTGGCTATTTTAACTACAATTGGTTCTCTATTCTACAACATTAGTTAATTGTTACATTTCTGATTTGGAGAGGGAGGGTTTGAGTTGAGTTTGTTACCTCAGACTTGCCAAAAAATGAACTTTGCTTAGAAGTGGGTGAAAGAAATGTAGGTGTTGCTTAGTAAAGTTTATGGCAGCTGATGTAATGTTAGACGTAGGCAGGCAGGCAGGCCGTGCCCACTGACTGTGGGTAGCTGTGAGTGTACATGCACTGAAGGTAAATACAAAGCAATTATTCACCAAATTAAGCAATGTCTACAAAACAGTTTTTTAAGTGAGACTGAATAAGCAGATTGTGTCAGTGTGTCAGATTAGTATTAGTATTTCTATAGAACCTTGATCTGAGGAGGCTACAAGAAAAATGCATAAAGTGTGGCTATGAGACGCAGTCGTGTGTCTTTCTCACACAGATCACTGCCTACCTCATGGCTGAAAAGGGCTTTTGTGTGACCACAAGTGGAAATAAGGCACTTTTAAATGCTAAACTAGTGCAGAGTGCAATGAGTAGATCGCAGTTGGCAATAAAGTCAGTTCAGTTCAAGTTTGCATTTGCCACCATATGCTATGGGTTGTGCCAATTACAGCAGCTGAAAGTGTGTTCAAGGAGCCAAGCAAGCGCAAAAAGGGCTCTTGTTGATTAAGAAGTAGACTTTTCATTTGTGCCATCGTTTTTTCAAAACTTATATAGTCTTACGTAAGCACTTTTTATGTGTAACCATAATGAATCCATAGCCACAGCAGTGACAAATCAGAAAACACTATGAATCACTTTTTGTGAATATGCAGTGGTTTAGCAGGCACTGAAACATATGTGAGGATCTGTTCAAAAGATGCTCATATGTCATTTTGGAAGGCGGTGCCGCCCAATGGAACGTTTAAATTTCACCAGTGAGAGAATTTTCATAAGGTTCTGTGCAGGCCTGTGAAAAACTACATACAGCTTTACTGCTTCCTTAAGAGGGTAAGTATGTAGCCAGGTCCTGCTAATCAAATGCACTTGATTAATTGATCCTCAGCAAGTGTGACCAACTCTATAAAAGCAGAAGTTTTGGCAGTTTGCTGGTCTGGAGCATGCCGTTGTGTATTTACACAGTGCAACACTCTTCCAAATAGTGGATATCCCAGCAAATTCCCTCCAAGGTCAGAGGAACTGCATGATCTCCAAACTGAGCGACCGTATCAGTTGTTTGTTCCAAAATTACCTATATGAGTGTTTCCAAAATGAGCGCTCCTACACGTGGCTTCATGTGTCATGTCAGTCATGGCTGTGTGTAATGTTACTGTTGCTCAAAAGGTAGAACGGTCAGCTATTACAGCATTTCTGAAATGCTAAAACACTAAACCCCAGTCCCTAAATGAACTTCACACAGTTCAGGCACTTAGACACAACTCAATCACTTTCATTTCTGCAACAGCAAACGCATTCCCAGTCACTAAACACACTTCACACATGTGTTGCTGAACCTTAAATACACTCACAGTCGCTGAACACATTGCTGAAAAACTGGAAACGCTGGCAGCAGAATGCGAACACGACTCCAACACCGCTGTCAACTGTTTCACACAGCAACTCACAATTGAACACACATGCGACCAATGATGTGACCAGACCAACTGGGTGGGATAAAAGTCTGTTTAGTGTGGCAGTGGCACACGTGCATCTACAATGGACGGACACATACAGAGAAAGCAGAGGAGGAAGAGTGAGAGGTGGTGGACTAAGAACCATCATCACGGATGAGATACGATCAACCATTGTACACCATGTCCTCGTCCACAGGATGACCATGGGGGAAGCAGGACAAAGGGTCCAACCCGATCTGAGCAGATTCTCTGTGGCCAGCATCATCTGATCATTAACTGCTTCACTCTGTACAACATTTGACACACAGTATGCCACACTGCAAGTACTGTGATGTTCATTACAATGCAATGCCCGCTGGCAATATACATTCGTAAGTGCACTCCCCCTTTCCCAGAATTGAACAACAACCACACGCCCTTTTCACGCAACATGTGGCAGTCCCTGGCCAGCGAGGGGTGGCTATGTCACCCTCTGTGCAGCCATTGGTAACTGAGGGTCCTCCACCGTCATGTTAACCTGGGGCCATACAACACTCCTCAGACAACCAGCGCTACATGAATGTGTTCCATCCACCTTACAGCCCCTTCCTCTATCCAATAGAAGATTTTTTCTCTGTGTGGACGTGGAAGGTGTTTGACTGCCAGCGCTACATCAGAGAGAATGTATTGGAGACAATGGAACACGTATGTGACAATGTAGCTGTAGAGTCCTGTCA
>VUQK01020556.1:2533-13873 GCA_015106715.1 Bujurquina vittata
CTGAACACTCTGCCTCCCATTCTACTTTTAAGTGGCAGTGGCGCAGTGGGTAGGTGCTTGCCTTTCAGCTGGAAGGTTGCAGGTTTGAGCCCTGTCCCTGCACTGTGTTGTGTCCTTGGGCAAGACACTTAAACCACATTGCCTAACGGTAGTGCTGGTCTCTGGCTGCATGACTGCAGATGCTTGTCTCTGGATGAGTGATCTGAAACCCTCATTTCATTGTGTGGACAATGAGTTGCACTTTTTTTTTATTTTATTTTAAATATCCTGGGAACCACAAGTAAGCCAGCAGTCTGAGAGCGAAGTGCTCTATCGGAGTGATATGGTACTATGAGGTCTTTAAATTCTATTTTGGATTTATCAGGGAGCAGCTGTAGAAAGGTTTGAGATGTGATTCTGACATTCCCAAACTCAATACCTCCTTGCTCTGGTTGTGAATGGAGATCCTATCCTTGAATATCACAAACAGAATTGGAACGGAGGCCCAAGCTTGAAAGTGAGTCCGATACTACCCTTTAGCTGACCTCATGCAAAAGTAGATGTTATTGGTGAAAAGGCTAGTAAAAAGCTTAAGCGCTGAAAGATGGCTAAGATAAAACCTGACAGTTTGAAGATTATTTGGAAAGAGTTAGACTACAGACTGAAAGCAGAAAGATTCCAGTACCAAAAATCTTGTACCTGAAGGTTTATACTGTACAGGAATAAATAGCTTGTATCAAAGGTCCCCTTTTGAGGCCCTGCCTGTGACACGAGTACTCTCTGAAAAATTGCATTTATCTGTGAATTCATTCAAGCAGAACAAAACCATAATAAAATATTAAAAACATGTCAGCAGTTTATGCTGCTGAAACTAAAGATTAGTATTTGTTTATTTGATTCATTAAAGTTTTCTGTCAGTTTTCTGTTTCTGTTCTTCACCGGGAAGCTCAAAGAGCTGCAATCCTGTAAACATTGAGCTGAACTTCAAAACATCACACCTGGATTTCAGACTTCCTAACGGACCACAGAGCGTGAAAATCAATCAGAGCATTTAATCACCCTGAACCACGGATCCTCTCAGCCCTACTCAGTTATCACTGTTCGGGCCTGACTGCACCTCCATTTAAACAGCAACACACACCATTAGCCTGTGGAAAGGCTGATTTTGTCCATGATGGAGATGGTCTACAGGGAAGAGGAAGAGCTGAAAGTTCTGTGATCTCATGTGGTCCTTAAACACCTTCTACCTGGTAAAGACAGGAAGGTGAAAGAAGCCAGATTATCTACCACAGCACCACAAAGAGCATCCTCTCTTTCTCTGGCACTGTTTAAACCAGGATAGATGCACATAAGTGGGGGTGTGGGCTGAACTTCCAAACATGGGCATCGTTTATGCTGGAAAGGAAGGTTGGTGATATCTACTGGGACCAAACCAACCAGCCTGTTTTTTTTCTCCTGCCAGCACCAATTCTGACATGCACAGATTAAAAAACACATTTATTTTTCTCTGAGCCTCATAAACATGTTCAACCAGCCTGGTTTGATGGTTTGACTATACAGCTTAGTTTGCATGACTCCTGGATCTGGACTTATTAAAAAGATCTTACTGAACAGAAACTGCTAACCTTGACTCACTTTGATTTTAGCTTTACCTCACTTTACAGTAATAGGCTTGTTTTTTGTTTTTTTTTGTCATTTCACCTTAAAGAAAGCAATGGAGTCAATCAGAGCGACCTGCTGACTTTATTCACTGTGAAGAAATCGTTTCCAAACAGTCATTAAACAAGATTTACATTAAAAACAACTGAAACCAAACCAGTGGAGCTGACTGGAGGTCAGCTTTGATTGACAGCGCTATAAATGTGAGAAGACATTCAGTTTTCTTTTCTTTTTTTGATACAAAACGATGGTTGTTTTTCAGTGTGGCACCACCACATACACACGTCTAAAACCCAATGAAGACGACATGACTCGACATCCATTTATACAAAACAATCTCAGATATAAATACACTATTTATAATCTGTATGTTACAAAAAGAGGTTCCCTCAGTGAGCTCAGTGACGGGCGGGGGCGGCGTGATCAACCACAGTGACGTATAAATATTCAGCCAGCTACAACTTTGGCAAAAATCACAAAACCCACAGAGAAATACACACAGGGGCGGGGCTTGAGTGCGTGGGGCGGGGTTTTAGGGTAGTGGGAGGTACCTAGGGTTAAAAAGACAACTCTGAACAAGAAGACGGACAGTCACAGTAGCGTATCAGGATGCAGGATTTGTTTTTACAGTGCAAGCATAAAAAATAAACAGACAGACGCACAGGGGCGGGGCCAAAAGAAGAAGGGCGGGGCTTGTAAGGTGAAATGATATTTTTATTCATTATTCTTTTCTTTGTGCTTTCAGAGGTCAGACGTTTATGTGCTGAGGTTATTGAAATGATTAAAGGCTTCAAATGATCAGGCCTTGGAAACTCTGGACTGTCACTCCGAAACTCGGCAAAGACGATTTCTGACAGATAAAATAAACTGAGTTCATGAGCAGAGACGCCGCTCAATTCTGTAACAGATTTTAGTGATTTCTCAGTGGGAGGAGCCTGTCATGGCTAAGTTTCCCATTTGTTCCCTCTCTGTTCTCCCGAGTCTGTCGGCACCAATGCTTCGTAGCTCAGGAGCATTACTGTCTCTCAGAAATAACAGGAACCTCCCATCTGCCCTGAACATGTTAGCTAGCCATTGTTCCTCTTTCGTGTCTAAAAATAAAAATAGACCTTCCTTGTTATATCTACCTTGTGGTGTGGAGGGCCGAACTTCTGTACCAGCGCTGCACCATAAAATTGCTAGAAGCTAAAACTTTCTGACATCAGAGGCTTGGCATGGGTGGCTGAAATGGAAATTACCCTAACTTTGGGTTCTCAGATCTTTTAAGATGTTGGGTGGTTCTTAAAAGACTGCTCTGGCTCTGCACTGGCACCAAGGTCATGGAAAAGACGTACCAAACATTGAAACTTCCTCAAGACTGAAAATGTTCCTTCCTTGTCAGATGAACAGCTTCCATGTTTTGCCATGTTCACACAGCTCAAGCAGAAGCTGCCTTCTCCTTTGATTCCTACCTTCCTTAATCTCTGAGGAGAAATCCTCAAGCCAAGCTCCCTAGCTAGAGTGTGTACTTCTTCCTAACTCCTTAAATAACCATCTTAATTTTCTCTGAACAGAGTGTCCAACTTGTTTGTTGGATCTTTAACCTCTCTGTCTCCCTATTTGTCAACTAAGCTTTCTTTCTTCTTTGGTCCTCACGTGGAGATGAACCTCCTACCCTGCCTTCCATTGCCCGACATGTTCTGGTTCCTTTGAAAGTTTCTTTCCTACATGCACTTCTATGTTTCCATGTTCTTTAACTTCCCTCTTCCCACTTGTGTGCAAGTTTATTCAAAAGTAAGACTTCAGCTTTGCTAAATATTTGCAAAGGTTTGATGCCCGTGTGACGGGATGTCTTGGATTATTGGGAAGATCATCTGTAGATTTAGTCAAAAACAAAACCCTGAACCAGGATGTGGTTGTCCTCCCCCCACTGAGCTTCACCTGAACAGAGGTATTTATCACATCACACAGTCATTATCTGCTCCTGATGAACAGCGTCATCAGCACCCTGAAATCTAGATATAGGTATGATTTACATTAAAAATAACCTTTTTCTGTAATTTGAAGCCATTAATCTCACTAATTTTAAAAGTCCCATTTCTTCAACTAAAATGCATCTCAAGCAGAGGAAGTGAAGTCTCAGGCGTGACATTACAGGTTTTACATCAACTGACCCCGCCCCCAAACACAGAGTATAACATCAGAATAATTACAGAGAGCTGAAAGCACCCGCAGAAAACTGCTCTACAAAAACTGATTTTCAGTTTCTTCTTTAGAGACCAGAGGCTCCGCCCAGTCACAGACGACAGGATCACTACTCTGTCCTGACTGGTCAGCTGCGGCCCCGCCTCCTTAGGCCACAGGCCTCTCCTCCTCTGAGGTGATTAGTGCGTGAGAAGGTGAGAGATGAGAAGGAAGGTTTTCTACATCGGAGGAACGACGAGGCCGGACATGGCTGCAGAGAGGGGCAGAGAGAAAGAAGAAATTTGAATTCATAAATTAATTATAACCATATAAAAAGAATTTGGCTCTCTGAATAAAATACTTCCACATACAGGTGTTGGATAACAGACACACCTGCAAAACAATTTAACACTGAAGTGTAAAAAATGTTCTTGTGATTATTTGCAAAATTTGAAATGTTGAAAGGATACACCTGAGTTTTTAAAGTCTTTTTTTAAACATCAGCATGTTACTCATGTTTGAATAAAGTTTTTCTGACAGCATATTTTTCCTTCTTGTTGATGGAGGCCTTCTGCTGTTCCTTTATGTATTTCTGGTTCTATGAAGTTCCAGATATTTCAGTGGGCTGTGGTCTGAACTGTATCCAGGTCAGTGATAGAGCCGTGCTGCTGGAGTATGAGCTCAGTGTGGTTTGTTCATCATCTGGTGAAAGCAGAGCGAGCTTCCCTGAAACCAAAGTTGCTCCTAAACCAGCAAATATGGTTCAGCATTAATGGGGCCTTCACAGATGTTCAGGTTACCCCTGCCATGTGCACTAATGTCCCCCCTCCCCCATATGATGAGGGATGCTGTTTTGAACTGTGAGCTGACAACACTCTCCTCTTTGGCCCGGAGGATGCAGCATCCCTGAGCTCCAAACAGAATCTCAGCTTCTCCACTCGCCTCAGTCTGAATGAGCTCAGGCTCAGAGTAGCTGGTTCCTGAGATTCCTCTGGGCTCTCTGAATCTTTTCAGGAGGTTATGAAGCATCATGACCTCCATAAATTCTTTGCCATTTTCTTTTATGTGGACATGTGACCTTCTTAAACTGTTGAACTATTTGGCTAAAGAGCTGTGAACTCCTCTAGTTCAGTCTCTGCCTGCTTTGTTCTAATCCAGCAGGTTTAACTGACAATGTGCTTCTTTCAGACTTTTTTCAGAATTTGAATTATTTGACACTTTTTCTGGTTTTATTTACTCTTGAAAGAGCATCCACCTTGCTTGGAAAGGTTTCTACATTTTCAAGGTCTACATTTTCTGCCTGAAACAGCAGCAGTGAGAGAGGTTACAGTGCTACTAACAACACTACAAGATGTAGTAAAGCTGTATTTTCCACCTCAGTTGTGAAACATTTTAAGAAGACAGGGGAGGATGCCATGACGGCAGAATCAAGGGCAGAGAAGACAGGATGGAGGGAGCAGAGGAAGAGGAGGAGGGATGAAGGGCAGTGATGTGTTTTTCTAAAAGGACACATGGTGAAAAAAAAGACTTTCTAAAGACAAACACTGACAGTGTGTGTGTGTGTTTGTGTGTGTATGTGTGTGTGTATGAGAGCTATGGAGGCTGACCGACCCTCCGGTCTCTGGAGGCCTGCAGCTCTGACAGCCAGGAAACCAGCTCTCTGAGAGGAACGACGCTCTCATATAAACACAGCAGGCGGAGACACACCACGGATCATCAGTGGGAGCCTCACACTCATCACACAACACTCACACTAACAGGAACCACTAGTTAGAAGTGGAAACACAGCAAATGTGGGCCAGTAAAACCAAAAGGATGGTGGGCTGTGTGGTTCACCTGCAGAGTCAGATGAACCAGATGCAGAAGATAACATGCAGAGTGAACAGTGTAAAATGTTTTCTTCCTTTCTCCTCTTTAACCCTTTGATACGAGGAGAACCAACTCGAATTCAACCCTGTGTTTTAGAGTCAAATAAAAGGAAAGCTTTGTGTCAGTCAGATGGTGTACAGGTGTATGTAGAACTTCACCTCTGATGCTGTCATCCTGGTTTGTGAATCAGACCTATTTCCTTATTTTTATTGTTCTGTTTGTTGGAAACATGCAGAAAGATTCAGATGGATGTGAGCTGGTTCCAGGATGGTGGAAATGCCCCAGAGGAGAACAAATCCAGTCCATAATCTGGACTGACTCACAGCTACAAATCCTCTACATAAATCCCGATTCCCAGCGAGCTCAGCTCTAAATCTGCCCTCTTTGTTGTAGAGAAGAAGAAGGAGGCCCACTGTCCATCCTAAGCACTAAACACTCACAGATCTCAGTAACGTCACCTGTGTGTGCAGTGTAGTTCTTCACCATGTGAGCTCATAAGGGCGCATTGTGGCACGAAGAGGAAAGGAATAGATCACATGATGCTCCCGCGATGAAGCCAAACGCCCATTTTACAGTTTTACTTCATTCACAGTAGAGGAACTTAGAGGACTGCCTGAAGACTGTTAGATTTGATCTTATGTAAACTGGGAGAGACTCCAGCCATCGTCCACCCTGAAGTTGGATAAGCAGCCTTTTTCTCCTCTCTAATAATTCCCCTGCAACATGTTTCTGCATCCCGGTGCTATGAACTGTGGGTGATTCCTGCAGAAATTCAGACTTACAGGAAGTGTTAGTTTGAATTTCTGCCTTTCAAACAGCTCTCATGCACTTGATGATGTGATAATTAGATACTGCTCGCAGACCTAATGGGAACTCAGTCTGGGATTGTACCAAAGAAACAGAGTTTCATGCAGATGCAGTCTGCTCCTCAAACTGGATCTGTTTCCACACTGTTACCAGTTGTCAGCAGATGTGAGGAAGTTCATGGAGAAAAGATTTCTCCCCTGATGAAGGTCCCTTGACTCCAACTCACTGTCAGCTTAAGTAAGACCAGTGTGACTCAGACAGATATAGAAGAGCCCAGCAAGAAAAAGTGCTCATTCTGCTGTTTAAGGTCAGGTTACTGTGGAGCTCATGTTAGTAACTCCAGTGATCAGTATTTACTCTCATTATCTCACATTACATCCTCAGACCTTCCTGTGATGATTTACCTGAACAAACGGACCTGTTCCTGATATGACTGGAAAAGGTTTAAAAAAATCTGATGAGATTTTTTTTTTTTAAATATCTGAGCTGACAGGACTCGCAGCGTGGTGACACGTCATTCCTCATTAGCTTCCTCCTAACGACAAAATGCATGTACCAGCATGCAGTTTAATTTACCAGCTCATTACACACACACACACACGCACGCACACACACACGCACGCACGCACGCACACACACGCACACACACACACACACAAATCCGTGCACACAGTCTGAGTTTAATTTAGTTGAACCAGGAGTCTGTAAACTGACACTTCACTTCTTCAGTCATTAACACAAAGTTGCACAGAGCCTCCAAATACCAAAAATAAATAAATAAATAAAACTTCTGGAATAAAGTAAAAAATAACATTTACAAACATATTTAACAATTTTAGAATTAAATGATTTTAAGCTGACACGATTTCAGAATGATTGTTTCAGCTTTGAAGGTTTTTGTTGATAAATCACTTCACTGCTTTTATGCTCAGTTTCTGGCTGTTGCAGCTGCAACTATTAATAACATTCAAACTGTATTTACTCATCGCCCTGCAAATGGATCACTGCGCGCACGCACACACACACGCGCAAACACGCACACATACACACACACGCACACACGCATACGCTGTGGCCTTTTTGCCTCGGCGAAGGCGGAGAGCAACATGAATATTTAACACTCGACAAACCTCTCTGTCAGAAACACTGACATCACACACACTGGCTGCCTGAGTGTGTGTGCTCTATGTGTGTGTGTTTAATGCATGTGTGCATGTGTGTTTAGAGGATGTATCTGTGGGTTGTAGTGAATAAAACATGCATTGGCCTGTCACTCTTCATGCAATACTAACAGGACTCAGGTTACCCACCCTGACCCAGTGTGCGTGTGTGTGAGTGTGTGTGTGTGTGTTTTCTCTGCATTTACTTGTCTGCAGGCGTGCTGCTGTTTACAGCAGAGCAGATGAAACTGAATCAAACATCAGCAGAAACATCTGTTCACCTTCAAGCAGTCAGATTCACGTTCGACTCGACTGTGATAACAAAACGTATTCCTTCTCTCTGTCCCTGAAGCTCATTCTGAATTTGGAAAGAAGGAGTTTAAATTTGTGGAATCATCCACAAAATTTCTCAGTAGAAGTGGTCCTAGTACTGGTAGCAGCACTGTAGTACCGGCAGCTGTATTTGTAATAGTATTTGCAGTTCAACACTTTCTGTGTCATCAAATGGTCATTTTTTTTCAGGAATGCTGATCCACTTAAAAAGCTAATAATGAGCTCAGTCACCATCAGACGATGCATTTTGACAACTATAATCCCGCCTTTGCATTCCACAGAGACTTTTAACCCACCAAAGCCTGCTTAAACCTGATTGATCAACAGACCCTGGACGACAAATGACAGAAAAGTTCACAAACCAAAAGATTCAACTTATTTATACACACATGTCTATTTAAACTGATTAGGAAGCCGTATGAAATGGTAAGGAGTTAGGAGGCGTGTCGAGCAGGTGTGGTCTCACCTTGCAGCCCATTGGCATTGTTGGCAGAGCAGTTGGGTGGAGGTGGAGGCGAGGCCGGCGGCCGGACGACGGGGGCGAAGGCGCTCTTCTGTTTGACAGCAGCCGAGAAGGAAAAAACTCCATGTGAGGAGTTACAGTTAGAGACGGCCATGGTCGGACTGGAGGGAACGACTAAAAGTCAAAGAGGAACGGGTCAGAAACCAGTTTAACCAGCAACTGTGATGGAACTACTCAGCTGCATTTAACCTGGCTAACTCTGTTCACTTCCGTAAATTATATCATAGTCTGCTACAAAATACATGGGTAGAATACTAGCAGTACATGGAGTGGTATTGTTAGCATGGGTGATATTGCCAGTAGTGTCTGTAACAGTACCGGTAAAGTGTGATAGTAGTAAGTGTAGTATTGAGAATATTTACCTTGATACTTACTGCCGTAGGGCGAATTGGCCGACGATCCGTTGAGGAAACCCGGTGATGTTGCCACTCCAAGGTTTGGCATGCCCGTATTGCCATAGCCATTCATGCTGTTGCTAACTGTGTTGCCATAGTTACTCTGTTGGGGGGTGGAGCTCGGTACATATCCCCGCGGTGACACGCTGCTGGTGTTTCGACTGTAGCCAACTAGAAGACAGAATAGTGTTTTATTAACACTGCAGTATTACTGCACCACTGACTAAGCAAGTGTATGAACTCCTTCCACTCTGAGAACTTCCACTGGTTTCAAAAACAGTGGAAATAGATGGCTGCCGCTCACTCATCCTGGCTCCGCTGGAGAACTTTTCCTGTTAAAAGGGAGTTCCTTATCCCCACCATCACGCTGTTCTCTCTGATTGTAGGGTCTTTTTCATACAACATACAAGCACTTGGAGGTGACTGTTGTCAACTATGTTCTAAAATAAGAAGGACGCTGTTATATCTTTGATGTTGGTCTGCTGGTACATGTACGTGTGCTTTAAGGATACTAAAGAGTGGAATTTGGAAGATTCTTCGCATCAGAAAATGTAGCCATTAACAATCGTTTCTGAACTTTGAGTAGTAAGTAGTGAAAGTTCAGTCCAATCAGATCGCCGACTATGGACTGGAGTTCAGCCGAGAGAGGGAAATGGACCAGCTGAAATAAGAGAAGGCCCACCTGAAGTTATTAATATCTCTCTTCCAGTGACAGAGTGCCTGTGCCTAATGTGGTAAGAGAAAAATTAAAGGTGGGGGAGGCCTACAAGCGAAATTCATGATGAGTCACAGATGAAGCCAAAGATTCTTCCTGCTGTGATTTTACAGACGTCCTGAACAACCGGTCCAAATGTGTTCTGGTTCCTGAAAGGCAGAAAAAGCCCACGCTAGAACTGAGCCAGACTAGTCAGTGATCCAGAGGACTCAAGTTCTTCTCTTGGTTCTCTCAAGTAACGTCACTGAAACCGCTCCAAGCTGATCAAAAAGCAGCAATTTAAATCTAACACTCGGTACAGCAGAGTCCTTCCAGAAGCAGGTTTGGGCAGCCATCCTGGATCGAATCCACGCAGTTATTCAAAGTTCCCGTCTGAATTATTAGAAACACTATTCATTTTTTAAATTAATTTCTTTAATATCAGTGGCCACTGGGACATAAAAAATGCTTCAAAGGTTTGGCAGCTTTTCCCCAAAGATTGGGGTTGCACAGTTTCACAATGTTGGCTTCTGAACAACGGGACCGTGTACAATGTGTCCTGTTCTCACTGTCGACTAGCTCTTTGGGGGCACGATGGTCACCATTTTCATCTTTTCATTGTCTTCCCATAAAGCCATGTCTTAGCTTTTTATACTTTATCTGCTTTTACTTCTTCCGTGAAACAGAACCTGACCATGCGATTGGTGTACAGCCTGCTGGATATCAGCGATGCTGCCGTGATTGCAGGTATGTGTGCAGTGACTGCAGTGGTATGATGGCCTGCAGGACTCAGGGGCAGCAGATAGAGCAGCAGCACAGTCTGCAGCCTGCTTCATAATCTGATGCTTTAGTCTTGTTACAGTCTGGAGGCTCCACAGAGTCCTTGCGCTGTAGTGAGGTCGTGTCAACCAGTAATCATCAGGTGTCATGTGACCATGTTTATCATGGTGGCCCCTATAATGTCCTCTTTTTCCCCGTTACTTCTCTGGCTGCTCGTACCTTGCGTTGTCTCAGAGACGTTGACGGCGAGCTGCCCGCTGAAGGAGTTGACTCCCATCATGCCATGGGAAGTGGTGTTGCCTAATGATGGGATCTGGTTGTGGTTCCTGGGAACGCTGTAGAGAGCTTCGGCAATGTCCGCTGCTCGTTTTAGGATGATCTCCTGCAAAGAGGACAGACACAGGAATATGAAACATCTGGATTCATGCAGCTGCAGAAGCTCAGGCCAGAGGAAATATGATCATGTACTGATTATTACTTTACCTACTTACCCCCATAGAAGGTGATTCTTCACACTCTACATTCCCTATAACACTGTATTTCTAGACTAGTGATGAGTACAGTACAGTAAATAAAGTACAGTCTGAAGTACTTTGGCATGTTTCTCCTCGGTGATTTCTGATTTCAGTCACAGATTTTTTTTTTTTACTTTGTGCCGTCGCATTTTATGTGGTCGGGGTTAGAGCAGTTCACCTCTCATAATGACTTGTTTATCTCCTCACTTCTGCCTTCTTTCTTCTCTTTTTCATCTCTTTTTTTTCTGCCTGATCGAGTCTAATGATCGATGTTATTTCACTGACCAGTCTGCAGGGGGCGCTCTGACGTTAGCCTGACACACACATTAAACATCCTGAAAGCGGCTTATTATATTTAAATGACTCACACTAAAAACACACACGCTCAGTTTGCACATACATGACAGAACATGTGACCCCCCCCCCCCCCCCCCACACAACCACCCACAGCTGTTATACTTTT
>VUQK01020558.1:0-14794 GCA_015106715.1 Bujurquina vittata
CCACGGCCTTTTATAGCGCGCTTTCATCAAGTGAAAAAGTTGAGCAGTCTTTTCATGAGAGTCGTGTTACCCAGCAATGGATGTGAGACTAACAGCACCATCACTAAATACTGCAGTGGTCAACTTTGGATGCTCGATTTTGAATATAGCATTAGTGGTTTGCTTCTGAAAGCGCCGCGCTATTAAAACCGCAGCAGGCTTAATAGATCTATTTTGGCTGCACCTATGAGAAAGCCATAGATAGCTAATGAGGATGACGAGTATGGTGAGATGATGTTCTAATTTAGTCTGCATGGTGTATATATTTTCCATTGAGTATCTCATGGGAGGTCACTTGGAAGTTTTAAGACCAAAAGATTTGCTTTAGGTTATTCAGGCAGAAGCATAAATAGAGCCTCAAAAGTACCTTTTTCAAAGGTATTCAGTGATATTGTCCTTGTGCCGCACTTGAGCATCCTAGTTCTCTGCGTCTTAATCGCCACTTTTTCTTATTAATCCCTTGACTATCCATTCTCATTTGTATTTGAATTCCATCTTCGACTCATCAGCTGAATAGCCACCACTGAAGAGCAGCCTACGGGGTGACACACTCTGTGGTTTAGGCATGGAAACCACTCCAATGGGCTGTCCTGTCATTTAGGGGTCAAAGACAAATGTAGCAGCAGTAAGGTAGCAGTGGTGAAGTCTTTTTTACACTCTTAGATGCCATCACAAACTTCAAGAGCTAGAATAAGTTATTATTATTATTTTCTGCAGGACTTCAGTTTCATCAGGTGGGGAGAAGGTAACACTACTGCAGGAGTAGCCATTTTGACAGGAGGATTATCCATTAACTGGAGCCAAATTTTAAGCCTCTTTCCAATTCTTATCTGCGTCGTGTCCTAAGAAGATAATCGCTTAATTAAATATTGATGATATTTCAAACCGGAAGCTGGCAGTCTGCCTCGTGGAAGGGCAGAATGGTTAGATCAGTATTTACTGAATCAGAGCTGGTGCTTGAAAGAGCAGATAGAAAGTGAAAGCGCAGACAAAGAACCAAAACACACCAAAAAAAAACAAACAAAAAACTAGTTAAAGTAAGAGAAAATATTAATAAAAAAAGAGCTTAATCTTATTGAGAGCTCTCAAAATCAAATGATTAATTCACCACTCCGTAGATATGGGTTCTGCTCTGTATCATATCCTGTCATACATTTTTCATACAGCAGTAATACCACGATGGGACGATTGGCTTTCCCCTATGGACACATGGGAGCTCTTTGGGCCATTAAAGTGTGTGTGTGTGTGTGTGTTTGTGTGTGTGTGTGCGCGCGTGTGTGTGTCTGAGAATTGGAAAAGGATATTTGCTTTTAGGGAGGAAATCCAAGGAGAGGAATGTGCATAGTGCAGAATAAGTAAAAATAAAATAAATAATTACACACAGAGACAGCAAGACAGCAAAGGATGACTAACAGTACATATACACACCACATACACCCACACAGAATAAGTCCATTTCCATCTGGCGATGTTTACTTTAGCAAGTGAGAGCGTCTGCTTCTGCAGGAACGGAGGCAAATGGAGGCAGAAATGAACGACAGCGGAACAGCGATATGGAACAGAGGGATGAAGCAACAGATTGATGGAAAAGTGAATATTCCTCTGGCAGAAATCTTCAGATTACATGCCTGGTTAGATTTCATCGCCCCCATAGGTATTTTGCACAGTGAGTCTGTCTGTGTGTCTCCCCATCTCAGTATTCATGTACTCGAGTGATTTCAGCAAAGGACAGCTACTACTTGGGGAATATGTAGATGCTTTGTAAATAATATGGGGTGTTTAGATCACCTGGTCACAACATCAAACTGCAGCATTATCTCCTGCTTGCACATTTTCAGATAGAGTCACAAGTACATATTTTGCAGGATACTCACAGACTGAATGGACATAAAAATGTGGAAAAAATGAGAAGCTGCAATACAAAATCTGCCCTGAGTGTTATTTTGGTAGATTATAGTATCAATTAATCAATAGTATTTTGTATAAATTCTCTATGAATATGCACACAGAAGCAACTGCAACTAAAAAAAGAACTAAATTCATTTTGCTTAAAGCAGAACTCTCAGCACTGAAGACATCCTGTTTTCCTAACTGATCTTGATACTGCAGCTTGTTAACTGGGTGCACAGGTGTGCATTCATCAACACCTTGCATTACTCTTATCTACTCTGCTCAAAATACATAAAGTAACACTTTGCAAACACAGATCACAGATCAGATCTCAATGGTTAAAAAAAAAAGATCACGTGGATATCTATATTAATATGAATGTGGTAATGTGTTAGAGAAGACAGAATGCCACATCATTTGACAGAAAGGAAAAGGATCAGCACGCACAGGATTGAATTCAAAGACACCCCAAAGTCAAAGTTAAAAAAAAAAGTGATGCGGCAGGCTAGCACATTTTGCCAGATTTTCATTGCAGTAACTCAAAATGATCCTCAGTAATTTGGTAAATTCATGGTCTGTTGGATTTAGATCAGGCGAGCGTGGGGGCCAGTCAATGGCATCAGTTCCATCATCTTCCACGTGCCTACGTACCCTCATCACACGAGGCAGGATATTGCTGTGCATCAGGAGGAACCCAGGACCCACTGCACCTGCGTAGGGTCTGACAATGGGTCCAAGGATTTCATCTTGATACCTGATGGCAGCCAGGGTGCCGTTGCCTAGCCTTGTAGAGGTCTTGTGCGTCCTTACATGGATACGCTTCCCCAGACCATCACTGAACTGAATGATGTTACAGGCAGCATAACATTCTCCACGGCTTCTCCAGAACCGTTCACATCTGTCACATAAGGGGGACCTGCTCACCTGTGAAAAGCACAGGGCACCAGAGGTGGACCTGTTAATTCTCTTATTCTGTGGCAAATGCCCGTCAGACTCAACAGCACCAGGCAGTGAGCACGGGGTCCACCAGAGGACCTCAGGAAGTCTGTTTCACAATGCTTGGTCAGAGACATTCCCACCAGTGGCCTGCTGGAGGTCATTTTGCAGAGCAAAGGAGCAGAGACCGGTTCTGCTGATGTTCTTCTACAGCCCCGTCCAGCTGTCCAAGAAGCCTGTCTCCTGGAATCTTCTCCATGATCCTGAGACTGTGCCGAGAGACACAGCAAACCTTCTGGCAATGACACGTATTGATGTGCCATCCTGGAGGAGTTGAACTACCTGCGCAACCTTCTGCAGCTTCCAGGTATCACCTCGTGCTACCAGCAGTGACAGTGAGCTTAGCCAAATGCAAAACTAGTGAAAAAGAGTCCGAAAAGATGAGTAGGGGGAAAGAAAACCCATTCCTGTTTTGGGGGTTGTCTCATTGTTGGCTCTCTAGTGCACCTGTTGTTAACTTCATGAACACAAAAACAGCTAAAACTGATTAACAACCCCCCCTCTGATAACTAACTCACCAGATCAATATTCCAGTTTAACTGACTTGATGCTGAACTCTGATTAAAAGTGTTACTTTTTTATGTATTTATTTAGTTTTTGAGCACTGTATATTTATACTGTAGATGGTAGCATATCTAAACTCTATTCCCCAGCTGCCCAAAAAAGTCTGGATTGTTATTGCTCTAAGGAGCTTTGACAAGAGAGATGTCTTTAACTTTAATATAATTTCCCTTTCTTTTATGCAGTAGTTACTTGTCTCCATCCTAGTTGTAACAAACATTTTTCAGGCTGTGTCCTCAGTGCACAGACCAGAAATCTATATTTTAGGGCTTTGTTCAGTAGAAACAGGAAAAAAAAAAAAAACAGAACGGTTTTGGTATAAAATATCTGGCTTTTGGCACATTAGAAGGTAGGAATAAAAAAAAATATCAATATGGCATCAAAATACTGTATGAGGTTTTTCTGCCAAATATCAACATTTGTGTTTATGCATGAACACAATCTCAGTGGATTCAGCCATCAGTGTGACTTACCAGCGTCACGTGACTTGCTGATGACCTTTTACTAGTAGGTTTCATTAACTTTCTATTCATTTTCCAGCCCTCAGCGGATCAGCGAGGCGACTATCACAGTGGGAATGGCTGCAGCATTTATCGTGCACCGAAGGAGAGTTTTACCCACTTGCACTCCACTGGTATCCCAATCAGCACATGACAGCTTTCTCAATGCTCCAGGTAATCACCTTGCATTCCTTTAGCTGACATTACTAAATTACAATCAGAGGGGACACTGAGTCAGCTTTGTCGCTTACAATGTACGAATATGGCACTTTCACTGTGGCAGGGTTCCTTCTGTGATCAATACAGTCTGCGAGGCACGCAGGATTAAAGTGCCAACCAAATGGCCTGTACAAAGTTTCCAGTGTCGAGCTGTCATTTTTAGCGCCCTTGTAATGAAGATGTTCAATGAACTTCCATACACTGCTAAGAATAGCATTTAGAATAGGAGCAGAGACTAAAATAAGTCAGCATTTATATCCCCTACTCATTAAAAATAGCTTTGAAAAATAAAATAGTGGAGCAACAAGAGGGATGTGATGAGAACAAGGAATTAGATTACGCAGGCTAACAAGACAATGTTATGAGCAAGAGGCAGGATAAAAGGTTGCTCCCTTAAAGATAAGCAAAGCTCAGTGTGAAATCACATAATAGCCAAAGGTACTTGCAATGCACGATGCAGACAAATTCTGCCATAGACATTGGCTGGATGCTAATGACGGGGCCCGATTTTAGATGTATGATGATGATTTTCATGTAAGTGGAATACTGAATCAGACACACACAAAAAAAAAAAAAACAGTCGCACACATTCCGTATGCAAGCCACACAAACACCCCACCCTACCCTCAAGACAATGCTGCGAGCAAAACACCGCATGAAAGCTCACTTTTATGAAGATGAGGAACCAGCTGAGAGCAAAAGCAAGATAAAAGGCCACGTGGGTTGGCCAGTGAGGGATTTACATGTGACACGATACCATGAACCCGATTACCAAAAATACTGAAGCTGGAATCTGTTGCAGTTACCGAAATAGGCCCGGCAATCAGATTAGAGTTACTTCTTGTGGCACTTGTTTGATACTATTTGGTTGTATTAATGATTCATCGGGGTTGGGAGAGCAGGGGCTCGAATGTGACAGGATTTTAAATAATCTCTGACAAAACAGCTTTAAAGACACATGACTGACATGCTTCGATGAGTAACAAATCTCCTGGTGTAATTTTGTGGCAACCCAGCTGCCAAGGTGTTTAATTACAAAAGCTCATGTATATTAAAAGGTAGCTTAACTGTTAATCATTTAGATAATGTAGCCAGGTTTCCCGCACACTTCGTTCAGCTTTAATTTTGTTTTTTGTTTGTTTGCTTTTTAAAAGAAATGAAGAATTTGGTGCATCTCCCAAACTAGTGAAAAACAAAATCGTTATAATTGCAATAGCGCCTTCCTTTGATCATTCTTCATCCCTCTAAGATGTTATTGTTCCTGTGTGACCCGGTTCATAATTTTCTATCACCGCGCTCTCCTTTATGCAACTTGTCAGTCCAATCTACATGTTTGGACTCCGTGTTCTGGAGGCTCAGTGGCACGAGAGCAGAGCTGCAAACCGCATTAGCGGCATTATATGGGCACTGCATACACTTTCACGCAGCTGAGAAGCCATAAAAATAATCCTGAAAAAGCTGTTGACAGCTGCTATAATAGTGCTAGTTATCATGCAAGTGGTCCATGAAAGCAGCAATCCAACTGACTGCATTTATCTGACAGAAAACAAATCGAAAGACAAAACAGTAACAGAAGGACAAGAACGATACCTACTGTAATATGCCTCCGAAAGGAGAGCGGGGAGGCGGGAGAAAAAGATGATATAATATTAGCACTAAAGTATTGGACTTCACTTAATCCCCATCATGTGTTAATGTCACTGTGATGGTGTTGGGCACTGCATTTACCTCCCACTCATACATTGCACAGACAGGGCCAAGAGCAGATGCTGCTGCTATGAAGATAGATCACTGTGGGCTCACCGTTTCCTTCCTGTGTGCTGCGCTGTTGGGGTATCCAGATACCGTGTGTGTGTGTGTGTGTTTGTGTGTGTGTGCATGAGACTGAGAGAGAGAGAGAGAAAGTAAAAAGAAAGGCCCAGAATGTGTCTTTGCATTCATGCCCTCTCTGAGTATCCTCTTTGTGTTGTTGTTTTATCATTCGTGTACGACATTGTACTAGGAAATTAATAGCTGCATGTGTATATGTTCTGAAATTGCATCTGCTTGGCTGTGCCCTATTGATCAGTCAGACTGCACCTGGGGCTCCGGATGGATGACCCTCTATAAGGCTGTCTGAATCCCAGTAAGGAACATCTCAGTGCAGAAAGAATATGGCATTCTGGGCCGGAGGTGCTGCGAATGTAAAGGTCTGGCTTTCACTTTATGCCGTATAAAGAGAGAGTATTTTACAAAATCCTTCAGTCATGTCAATTGCATTTTTCCAAATAACCTGATAGACAGAAATCTCTCTGTGTAAAATGCTGTGCAGATATCAAATAGTGTGAACCAACAAGTAAAGAAAAATCCCTCTCAAGGATGTAACCTTCTTTTTGAATATTTTATTTTATACACAAAATTTTTAAATAATACAGTATGCTTTAGGAATGGTTAGTGCTCTGAAACTATTTGGGAAATGATTACTATTTTATTAGCTGAAACCCTGAGCAAAGCTCCTCACAAATGTAACCTCTGCCATTTCTTGCAGTTTTTTTTCTTTTCACTTTTCATTTCTCACCATATTGCTCCATTCCTGAACCCAACCTTGTCTTTATAATTAGTGTAATTACACAAATTCCCACCTCTTCGCCTCTTCATCTATTGCTTCTGTCTTCTGCCTGTCTGGTCTGTCATCACATGCCTACTTAATCCTCCCACCACAGTGTGTCACAATATCGTCACCCTGTACACCAGCAACACCATTATGTGAGCGTTTCTTTACTTAATATATTTTTGAGCCTCTTCTGTACAGTAAGGGTGAAGCGTAAAGTGTCTTAGGAAGGCGTTGGGTCATTATGCACATCAAAACTACTGGAGAAACAAACACCATGAGTGGAAGTTTTTCCAAAATTCACATCTTTTTAACTCTTCATCACTCTTCACTGACCCCCCTCGCCTGATGGGGTACCACCTTCGTGTAAACTCCACAACCTTGAAAGGGAAAGCAACCGAATTTAAATTCCATAACATGCAGTCTTGATTTGCACTTCATATATGTTGCAAAATTTGGAGTAGCTTAAACTCTCTCCTTAAAATCCCACTTTCTTCCTTTTTTTTCCCTCATCTGTCACACTCCTTTGATTTTAGCACCCTTGTCTTTTATTGTCCTGGGAAGTACAACATGTCAGCTCCTAAAAAAAATGTTATACTGTGATACACAAGGAACACTGAAGATTGTGAAAACTATATATATATATATATATATATGGACACACCATTTCTTTCGTGTGTGCTGTGAGGTTGGACTGCCTCAGACTGCCCAGCAAAGACACCCAGCCTTGGCTAACTGCCTGAAGAGGTACCAGAGACCGAGAAGCCATGAGAATTAACCAGATGTTCTCCTCTGAACCATCCAATGTGCTCTCTCAGTGGCAGGGAAACCACCTCCCACCAAGGCCGGAGACGGAGCAATACTAGAAGAGCATATTGGAGAAGGATGCAACAAACACCAGCAATGGTCAGTGGCTAGTGGATCTAAGAGGAGACCACAAGAACCTCTGTGAACAAGATCCAGTATCCATCACAGGGGCAAATGGTCAAGAAAGAGGCTCAAACATTAAGACCTGGACAGCACCAGGCCAAAAAGATAACTGTACTCCATGAGCAGTTAGCATCTTAGGCCTGGCAGCACAAATAAATCCAGCTGCTAATGGCTAACAGAGGCCTGCAATGGTTGACTGAAGAGCTAAAAAGAATGTGGAAGGTATATATATTTATACATAGCAATATTTTACTTTACTGCTGCCTACCTGTATAAGGCAGAAATTAGAAGCACTTGCCAACGTGGAATAGATTTTTTCAGTTGTTAAGGAGCGGAGATGTTTGCACACACCATACACTTAACACAGCTGATGACCACCTCCAGGCATTCTGGCTCTGTCCACCAAAACAAAACTTCTGGAAAGAAATAATCACCACAACTTTCTCAAACCTCAATCCTCTTGGCAAACACTGTGTTTTGGAGGTAAACGCGCGCTCGTGTTGCGTAATCAAAATCTCCGGGCATAAGCAGTGTTGTTGATGTTGAGCAGAACAACATGAAACACAATTAGTTATTCTCACTTTGCTTCTAATTGGGATATTTGGTAACGAGCGGACAGACATTGAACGTAGCGGTGAACGTTTCAAAGGCCGAAAGCTTCGACCTCCGAGGGGTGGGAAGCTAGAGAATTGAAGCTCCAGACAGCACGAACAGTTGAGAAACAATTTGATATGAGAAAAAAAAAGCTATTTTTAACTGATTAAGTCGTGTTTTAGACTGCTTATTGGTAGCGGATCTATTGTGACCCAAAGCGCAGCCATATATATATATATATGTGAAGGAATATGACACTGAAAAAAGATTGGGGATACATATCTGAAAAAAAAAAGTTTCAGCTATCATTGCTACCAGTCTGCTTGCTGCATGAAGCCTGCCAACTCTTGCCAAGCTGGTTGAAAAATGCAATTTGTCTTTGCAATGCCCTGTTTGACATGACCCACGTCTGAGTAGATTTTAGCTCACACCAACCAATTTTGTACCATGTCTGCCTTCATGCCTATCTATCTGTCTGCCTGTCACAATGCATTTCTTTCTCATCTGTTTAAGTGCCACAGCCCTCCCAGCAAAGGTATCCTTCCTCATTCTGCGCATTTTTGATATTTGATAAATAGTCTCAGCTGAAAGGCACAAAGTTTGTTCACGATTTTCACCTGAAGTCACTTTTTTTACACTTGACATCAAGCAGAGACCACTTTCTTCTTCTTCGTGGTGGTTCCTACTTAAATAGAGACTCTTCTCTTCATACTGCTTTTTGCATGCTGTTTAATACATTATTGACAGTGATGCTTTTCTTTGCATGTTCACAGGCTGTCAGAGGTACTCGGGTTTAATGGGAAGGGATATAGACCTAATGGCATGGGGACAATAAATAAACAAGAGCCAACACCTCTTAAAGGAAGAAGGGCACACTGCAAGACAACATGGAAAGGAAGGGAAAATAAATAACGGAAGAAGGAGGAGGAGGAGGAGAGGAAGGAAAAGGCAGGCTCAATAAAACCAAAAAAAAAAAGGTCATCAAAAGAAAAAGACAAAAGTTAGGGAGTAGTGCAGAAGAGGACAGCAGAGCAGAAGGCATTCCCGGCGGTGTTAACATGTTGCGGCTTAGTTTGCTGCGCACACACACACACACACACTCACACACAAAGACATACAAAGCCTTTCTTTCTAACGAGTGAAAACCCTCTGAGCAGAAAAACTGTGATGTCTCTTGTGGCAGGTTGCAAAAAGCTTTCTCTGCGCCTCTGTCTCACCCTCCCTCTCTCTTTTGCTGCCTTTCTAACTTCTTAACCCCTTTTTTTTTTTTCTTTGCAGCAGTAAATATGTGCTCTCATCCTGACATTCATCCATCTATAATCCTCTGCGCATCCACATCTCTCCCTGATCATCCTTTTCACACGCACGGCCCTTATCTATGCTGCCACTAATATATTCATTAGTGCTGCCAAAATAAGTGCTAATGCTGCTTCACTGTTGGGCAAGAATGAATTCAATATTGGATTTATGAATTGTTGTGACTTCCAACAAGTCTGTTTTTTAAGCTAAAGTAGTAAAAGAAAAAGGGGAGGAAAAGCTGAAAATATAATTGTGTGCCAACTCCAGACCTGCTAATACTAATCAGTTTTGTGTGTTCACAGTGTAAATATGTCTCAATTAAAGATATCTTAAAAACAGCTTGAAATTATCTTGAGGAAAAATGGTAGTAAAAAAAAAAACACAAACCTCCACCTTCAGTAGGAAAGATTGCTTTTTACAACTGACAACTTGCAACTTGACCACTTAACGCTCACTGGAATTTTTCCAGTGCACCACCTTGCAGAGGTGAGATACCCTGTGGAGGTGACACACTGCAGTGCGTCACCTTCTTCCCTTCTCATTTAGTCACAGAGAGCCAAAACTGGAGAGCAGAGCAGGTGGTTAGCAACAACTGTGCTTGGTATGGCCAAATATTTCATGAGTTTTCAATGTGCCGTGAAGCGCGTTTCGGGTCCTTTCCAATAATGCTCCCCAAGAAATTCCTCAAGATGTCACAGTAGACTCAGTGACAGCTGACAGGCTGACCCAGGGGATGAATTCACAGCGCCCGACCAGGAGCATAATGACCATGCTCCTGGCCAAGCTCCTGATCTAATAAACCACCTTCAGGCTTAGACACTGTGGCCCCCCTCTATTAAACACTGCTCCGGGTCTGACTGCTTGAGAACTAGCTCTCATCAGACGTAATAATAATGCTGTGTTCATCACACCTTATAAAAGACCTGTATTGAGGCAATGTCACTTACGCAAACCGAGGATTTATACGCTGTGATTGTAGACGCACTTTAAACAATGACACCAAAGAAAAGCACAGTGAATATCTGCTCACTTTGACACAGAAGTTGAAGATTAAAGTCTTTAAAAAAAATTTGCAAATGAGGAGGTGAAAACGGTCAGAACAGGATTTCCATGGAGAGCTCTAAAATTAACAGCAGTGGTGGAAGTGGTCCAAACGTGCGGAAGAAGACGACCTTGAAGATGACATCAGCCAAGCTCAAATCAGGGAAGCATTTTAGTTTGTTATCTTTTTGCATTTTACGTCAGGAGTGGCAAAACCTTTTGAGCACACCTGATGAACTCCAAGTACGGCAACAGTATCCTTCCTAGTGATTCATTAAGCCATTGTTCCCCAGAGGAAAGAAGTATCTGCTGTTACTGCAGATTTGACTTGTCATCTCTCGCACACATCACTCTAAGAGCGACACGAGCAGACACCGTATCCACTCCATCCATCAGCCCATCTTTTGTTTGTGCTACTTCACCTGCACTTGTCTCCCTATGTCAGTGTCAACTTAAAAAATAGACAACTAATATACAGATGCGGACACTGAGGCAAATTGGTGAATACATTATTTTTATATATCTAAAGTTTGACTGATCGCTGTATATATATTTTATAATGCTCCCTTTCTTCCTGCGGCTGTGTGTCTTGCAGGATTTTACGGCAAAGAACTCCTTAACCAAAAACTTCAAGGAACAAAGGGGGGGAAAAATGCAAGGAGAGCAGAGAATAACCGAAGGTCCTCACTCTGACTTTGAATTAAAAGTTGCTCACATGCTCCTTTTTCAATTTTTAAGGTGGCATAAATTAATTTTAGCTTTGTACTAAAATGTAGAATCCTGTCTCATACAAGGACTTCTCGCTTAAGTGCATTTCATGGTATTTGTGAGTGCACAGGCCTCAACCAGCCCATAGGGAGCAATAGCTTACACTTCAGTTGTTGTTTGGCATTGGACGCCTCGTTCCAGTTCATTATCTTCAAGCTACCGCAAAACGAAAGGGAATCAGAGACTCGAATATATAGTTAAAACATCAAAACAAACATAGCAGACGTATTAAACTGTTGAATTTCACTTACAGTATTGTGTGAGGTTACCGGGCTCGGGCGCGGCAGGACAGTCGTGCATTTTGCTCCATTTTCCTTTTACACATTTAATTTAAAAAACACTTGAGCGGTACACTGTGCAATGTGCAAAAATCCATTTAAGTGTTTAAAGTTTGCATACATTAAAATGCTACTACAAACTGCATAAAGCTTTCAAATACACCGGGGAACAACAGATGTCTCCTCCTGGAGCTTTCATCAATGAAATGTCAGCTTTTGTGCCAAAAGATTGACAGCAGAGAATTATTCATGGTGTGTTTACACAATAAGCTCAGCAAGAGGTGTCACAGTGATTGTCAAGTGCTGGCTTAAGGTTCAGTGTCCCGCAGTTAATTACATTTTTAGCGGTACATCTAAAGCTTTTAAAATATGTAACTTCAATCATTTCTTATGGCACAGAAGCCTTCAATTTCATACCAATATTGTAGGTGTAATTTGTTTTCTCCTGCTGGTTATTAATAATGGCAAAAGTATGATTTTTCACTAAAAGACTTTTATTGCATTGATCTCACCTCTGATACACGTCTGCACCCTGAAAGACCACCACCCTTGTCAATGACCTCCTCCTCGGTGACAATGTCTGCTTTTCATAAAGGGATGTTTTTCCACATTGTATCTTCGGATGTATCAATTTGCTTTATTTGTAGGACACACTGTTGTTATTCAGACATAAAAGTGGCATTCATGTGGCAGTGATTTTTGTGTACTTTTACTCTATTAAGGTATTTTATAATTACTGATGAGCTTTTTTGTGTACATTTTCCATACTGACTTTTTTTTGAGCTTCTCTCACAAACACTGAGAAGTTCTGCATGTCCTGAAGGTAACATGAGCTGGTGGATTAGTGACACACTGAGCACAACTCCTGTTGTGTTAGAATCACACACACACTTTGTCAAGCTGAGACCTCATGTACACAATACTTTTAAGTAGATATATACATTGTAGGGAGATGAAAGAGTGTCGTATGCACACACACACACACACACACACTCGCACAAAGCCTTCTCAATGAATAATGGCGTCCTTTGACCCCATCCACTGAATGTTAACATAATGGACTTGAGACCTAAAAAAAAAGACCATGACTGAGTGAGAGTAGAAGGAAAAGAAGAGGCAGAGAATCGGAGATCAAGAGAGGTGAACTCTGCAGAAAAGCATGTTTATATTGCTGCAAGGAGAGGGGATATTAGATACAAATTATTCATGTGCTTACTCCATTCCACATCTCATGAGAAGGGTCCATTTGTACCTTGAAGACAACATCAAATCGAGGAACCGAGGAACAAAGAGTACAGAGTGACAGGCTTGCTGAGAGGAATTAGGTAATGGAAAGGCCATAATAAAAGCACAGCCGCCATACGTTATGCAGCCCTGGGTATCTTGCTGTTGCTAAACTGAAGTGCAATAAAAAAGGCTTAACCCACAAAGTGCAATTGACATGATTTAGTCTGGTCTGTTTGAGGAACCTATCGCTGCAGTGATCGAGCCATTTGAAGATCAGAGCTCTGACGCAGACACTTAAAAATCCCATTTTCCCTTCTTGGCTGTAAGCTAGGAACCCACAATCTGCTCCATGCCTAAATATCTGCCTATGAGAAATTAATAAAAGCCCTCCAGCAGCACTTCTTTGTCTATCAACGCACTTCATTATTTCCTGAGTAGCACTCCATTAATTCATTACAAGTGAATTAAAAATGTCATCAAAATTAAGGTGCACAAGTGCGCTACCATAACATGCTGTATATGTTGTGATATTTTTCACAGTGTCACTTCGCTGTGCTGTTTTCTGAGAATCTCTTCTGGAGATAAAATGTGTAAGAGCAGAAGATCTCCAGACAGAAGGCAGAAACAAATGCTGCTCTTCAATTTGTCTGCTTATAAAGAAATAGTCTTTCACACTGAGCTCTAATCCCATCACTGGCAAAAATGCAACAATCCCCTGTTTTACCTTTAGCTGATCAACAATGAACCAGCACCTTTTAAGTTGTGTACTTAGAGCAGCAATTCATTCCAAGCCCAAAGAAGGCAATCCATAGTTTCAGTATGTTACTACACTGGCCTTAGAATAAGGGGGTCACAGATCAGCTGTATACAGGTCAGAATCTGATGAAGCTCGCTGGACCGGATCAGACTTGGTTTCTTTTATTTATTTATTTTGTACTTTTTTCACACAGTGAAATCATGGAGCGCCAATGCTCACCAACACTTGTATTGCCTCGCACTTATATCCTTTTGTTGTTGCTTCTCTTTACCATGCATACACGCAGATTATCTTTCAAAAATGCAAAGAGTGTACAGGAGGCGGCGAGGAGACGCATTTGGAGTCAAAGAGAGAGAGACGCTTATTGGCTTGGCTGATATGAGCGAAACTGAAATATTTTTACAACCAAGAAGTACAGAAGCGGAGAGACAGAGACGGATGAGAAACCTGAGTTGAGCTGCAGCTGGAGAGCAAATGCAGCGGGCAGCTGATCAATAGGAGATGACTAATAAAGATTCTGATCGCACATACGAGATCAGTGCGTGTTTGAGTGCTTCTGTCTGTTTGTGTTAACACTGAACATGATGCTGTCCAGCCTGTCGGGGAGCATACAGCAGTGAATTTTCGTGGAGTACATGGTGGATTTATAGTCTATTTATGTGTGTGTGTGTGTGTGTGCATGTGTGTAGCGTAACCTTTCACTGGCAGAATGAGCAGTTCCAAATAACTGGGTAGCATAACACGGCCGAGGAAAAACACGCACACCTACGTGTAATGACAAGCGGGCTGCCTGATTTTGTAGGTCCTCCTGTGCTCGGGCATGTACAAAGGTCCTCTGGAGACGTCCTGTGGTGTCTGGCACTTTGATGTAAGTGGCAGATTCTTTGGTCCAGTCTTCTGATTCTTGCAGCACATCCTGGAAGTGCCACATTGGATTGGATTTCAGAGACCGGGTTCCTCAAGCTGTTTCTTAGCAGTGTTTGCACTGCAGTGGAGGTGGCAGCCAGAGGACAGGCAGGTGGGGGGGGGGGGGGGGGAGGCTGATTTCCCCCCAATGCTCGGGGGGGGGGAAATTGTGGGCCGTCCGTGGCTTCCCCACCCCGCC
>VUQK01020559.1:2073-12353 GCA_015106715.1 Bujurquina vittata
TTAAATAAAGATGGTTATATTTATTTCAGCTTTGAGTGTTTAATATCTAGCTGTTTTATGAGAATGTGGATCTTTCAGATCAATTTGAGAAGTGATTTTGATCGTGTTTCACATTTTATTGTGTCATGTAAAGTGCGGCACCGGTCTTGGTCTTGCCTCGGCCTCGGCCTCCCTTGGTCTTGGTCTTGACTCGGTCTCGGACCCTAAAAGTCTTGGTCTTGTCTCGGTCTCGATACACTCCGGTCTTGGTCTTGTCTCGGTCTCGGGTTAGGTGGTCTTGACTACAACACTGGCATACGCATGTGCACACACAAACACAAAACTAAAACTGTGTGCACATAAAGGCAGAAATGTGCATAAGCATCCTTTTGGTCAGAGTTATAAAGCCTGCATGATGATCTTTTATAGATCTCGCGCATTTCATTGTCTGCACATGAAATCAGTGTGCGCACCGCAGGTTATTAGACACGTTATTAGTCGGTGAAACAACAGCAAAGAAGAAGTGCTACTTTACCAAATAAGAAACAGAGACACTCAGCAGAAAAGTGAAGAAAAGGAGGTCCAATAAGACTGAGTGCACACTAAATGATTTCCAATAAAGACATAAGAACCCCAGAAAAAAACTGCTTCGATGCTGCCGACTGGATGGAAACTGAAGGAGAAGCATCATTGGTTACATTTACACATGTGCTCCGGCGTGTCTGCATCGCTCACGTGAAAATGGACCGTTCGTGTCGGACTTGAAGCTGAAAACTCTTCAAGAAGAGTTAATTTGACACCAGTTTGACATTATTCGAGCTTTGTGACATGGTGCGTTATCCTGATGCAAGCAGCCGTCAGACGATGGCTACACTGTGGTCACGTTGCGGTGTTTAACTGGAGCCCAAGTGGTGCCAAGCCAAAATCCCCCAGACCATTACCCCACCAGCAGCCTGAACTGTTGATACAAGGCACAATTGATCCATGTTTTCATGGCATTTCTGCAAGATTCTGACCCTACCATCTGAATGTTACAGCAGAAATTGAGACTCTTCAGATCGGGCAATGTTCTTCTAATCGATCATTTAATTTTAGCCACCCAGTGAGAACTGTAGCCCCAGTTTCCTGTTCTTTCTATTTTTGAGTTACTGCTGTCTTCCCATCAGCCCGAAGCAGTCTGGCCATACCTTTCCTCCCCATCCTGATCCTAACCACGCCTAAATGCACTGAGCTGCTGCCACGTGATTGGCTGATTAGGGAAAAGGGACAAATTCTCATTAAATTCACACAATCGGATCCACAGTCTGGACAAAATTACCCCCTGAGGTGATTAAAGTAAAACTGCAGCGCCAAGCAAAATAAAGGTATCTGTTTTCCCACCCTTGGAATGAGAAGTCGTCTTCAGGGATAGAAAAGAAAATAACACACACACACACACACACACAAGCACAGCTGTTAATTCTTTGAAACAGCTCAAGGTCACCTTTCTGCATGCGGACAAAACAAGAAAACTGACCCCAAAGTGAACAGAACAGTGTGGATGGACTCTCAGTGGAGCACTTTTTTGAAGACAGAGAGAGAGAAAAATGTTGAAGCAGAGATGGGCATGGATAAGAAAATTATGGACATGGATATGTATGAGTACACATGTAGGTCATCATCATTTATCAATGTCCTTATTGTTTTTTACTCAGCCTTCTGTGTGAAATGAGTAATATCTCTGAGTGTGAAGCAGACTCAGGTGTGCAAAAGCGCCACTGTCATTAACTGGACATCATTGTTTTACAATGAGCAACTGTCAGGAAAACACGCCAGCGTTAATAAGAAAGAATTGATATTCTGATATTGGCTGTCCACCGAACGTGGTGCTTGATTTCCATCCTTAGGCTGCAGTCCGTTATAATTTGGCAGCTCCCAGTGTTTCTGAAAGAATGCCCTTTGTCCCCACAAAACAAATGCACAATGTTTCGGTTAGTCACATCAATCCACAAAAGAAACAAAGAATAACCAGCTTCCCACTGGAGAACAGAGGAGCAGAGCAGTCGCGTCAGGGGGCTGCTCTGCTTTGTCTGGAACAGGGCGCCTTGAATCTGGGAAGGGTACAATGAAATCAATAGATTAGCAAGGTGAGGGAAAGATACCTTCAATGTCAGACAGCCCGTCTCGGCTGCAGGCCACGGACGCTTGAACGAAAGCGCCTAAAATAGATGGAAGGAAAACAGTGAAGCATTCAGAATCGGCAGAAGTGGAGCTCAGCAATGTCTGCAGATCATCATCCTGCACAAGATAAGCTCCCCAGATGATTTCATACTTGAAAATCGTTTCATAATGTTGGAAAAGTGGCTTTTAATTAGTTTGGCGGACAAAAGGTGAAACAATGTGCAGGAGCGTGTAGAATTAGATAAGCTAATCCCGGCTCATCAATTTCAGTCCTCTGCAGTGGATACTGCACATGTGCACGTTTTGGTTCAGTGGACATTATGCTTTCTGCTGCCTTTCTTGATTTTATTGGCTTTTGTTGTTTTATTGCAAAAGAAAAGTCCCATCATTTCTTTCTATCTTGATTCTGAGGAGCCTCGGACAGCCTCGGACAGCGGCTCTGCGGGCTTCCTGAAGGTCTTTCAAAGGTCTTCCTTGGACAGCGGCTGCGTGTTCACTCATTTTCAGTTCAGTCCCTGACGGCTTTGAGAGGAATGCTTCCAGTCTTCTCTGACTAGACCGAGTGTGACACTTGAGCCCATGCAGCACGGTTACCCATATTACCAAAGAAAGACAGGTTAAATTCCTTTATTTCCAGGACTACTTGACTTTCACATTCCACAGCATCTTTCTCTGAGAAAGCACTGATGCTAGCACTGACCTGCTACTTGTAACCAGTGTTGGGGTCGTTACTCAAAAAAGCAACGTATCACACATTACTAGGTACTTTCCTTAAAAGTAATGCAGCACGTTACTCAATTTACTCGCCGTTCAAAGTAATTTGTCACACTATTCATTACACTTTTTACTCTTTAAAATGACCTGAAACGCACTGTCACTTAATTAACTAGTAACAATATACACCTTAGTCCACACAACACGGATCCCTACACTAATCAGGACACACAATCTTGCTTTTAGTGTTTGTTTTGTGTTGTCAATTTTGTGTGAGCAGACCCCGAAGGTACTGACCACTCCACAGATAACTGATGAACCTGTGCTTAAACCTGAACTTAAATGAGTATTCAATGTGACGGTTTCATTTAATGGCCAAGAATTTAATTAACAATGTTTTTAAAATCCACTTTTTAAAAAGTCTACTTGCTTTTTAGGGTCCAGGTTATTGGTAACAGTGTAGCCCCATGCATAGCACATAACAACTATGATATGTGATCAAAAGTTTACCTCTGGTTTCTGAGCTGGTTGACTTGTTTTAAATTATGAAATACAGGTTAAACTTCTTTGTTAAAAAGTTTTGAAGCCTAACTTGTCCTCAAATTCCAGAATGACCCTTGTTTCTACACATAACACCCAATTTAGCAAAGAACCAATTTTAAATTGTATCTTTGGGCATTTTATTAGCAGCCACAAAAACATGTCATTTGTTTCAGATTCTTTAGCTGAATATTTAAAGATTTTTCAAAGAGGGGTGACTCAAGACTTTTGCACTTTATTATATTTGCAGCCAATGTGTAATTCCACCGACTTACTGAACAATACTGACAACATAAGCCCAGAATATGAACAATCCAAAGACTTTAAGGATCAAAAGGCACACGCAGACAACAGACAAGCAAAAAGAAAGGAAAACGGAAAGCAAGATTTTAGATACAAGAAGGCAGGTGACCGAAGGAAAAGCTAACACCCAAGAATAGATAAAGTTGAATTAAAACCCACAAACAGGAATCAAAACTTGCTCTAAAAGGCCTTCCTTGTTTGACTAAAGGTGATGTCAGAGCTGAAAGAGGGGGAAGAAAGACACACGTCACTGCACCCGTTACTTCAAAACAATAAAGACTGATGGGATGAAGAGGAGGTGGATGAACACATTGATGGAAAGCTGAGCATCCCCCACCATCACCCGCCTCTGCATAGACTGCTTCAAATTTTAAGTTTTACAAACTTTCATTAGCTGGCTGGGATACATGAATGATGGGGGTGTATGGAGCACCTGACTTCGTCATTCACACCAATGATGAAGAGAGAGCTGAGTGTGGGCAAAGATCCATGCCACGCTGCAGAGATGATATGCCTCAGCTAGCTTGGGAGCGCCTCGGTGTCCCTCTGGGTGAACTTAGAGGAGGTGGCAGGGGCGAGAGCAGCAGTCTGGGGCTCTCTGCTTAGACAATGACTCCTCACCATATATTGTGTTATTTTATTGATTTTATTCCTCAGTAATAAAGTCATAGAGCGGGGTCACTGCGTGCTCCATCAACACTCCAAAACTCTTCTTAACATCAGCAGAAGAACGGTGCACCGGGAGCTTCATGGAATGGCCTTCTATAGCCAAGCAGCTCCTGTCGGTGTAATGTGTAGATGACCCAGTACTTTATATAATATATAATGTATTTCTCAAGTTGCACATTGAGTGTCTAGATATTTTCATTGCCAGTGCCTATGCTTTAAAATCCTTATTTTCTCTCCTGTGCAAACTGAACATTTGAACGACATCCAGTCCAAGGAGTGGATTTCCTGGTGGCCCGAGGGTCATTTTAGCCTGCGGCGAACAGCGAAGCTTGCTCAGCAAACAGATTATGGACTGCACATTATCAAAGGGTCAGACACAGCTCTCTGCTCTGCAGTCTCCATGATGCTCGCTTTCTCTCTCAGCCAGCGACATAATGTGAAGCCCGTAATGTTAGACACGTGGATCAGATTAAAAAAAAGGAGGAGAGAGGAGATACAGCGAAATGCTGAAAAAAAAGGGCTAGTCCGAAACACCACTGGAGTCTGTTTAACATGGCTGCAGCTCATGATCAGGTTCACTCAATGCTTAAAATTCCCAGTATTTCCCCCCTTTTCTTTAAATGACAGGCTCATTTATTTCTATGTCTCGCTTTGCACATTGTAGCAGTGACTGAGGAATTCTTAGTGACTCTAAATGGATGCGCCAACAGCCGTGGCATACACTGGAAAACACAATGGCCATATTTGAAAGATGCAACAAACAATTATTGAGTGATTCCATAATTCTTTCCCACCATCAGGCCCGCTAGCGCCTATTTTCAGTCAGGTTCCTGTTGGCATGCCTCAGCCTTCCCTCGCTGTTTCTCTTCCTTGCGAATGGCTTCTTTACAGCCACTGAGACCATTTCTGATGAGGCTTCAGTGAAGAGCAGCTGGATCGACTGCAGGTCCTGCGGCAGGTCTTTTCCTAAGAACATGACTTTTAGATACGCACATCTGCTGCAGATAATCATTATTATTTCTTAGGTCAGACTCTCTTTTTTGGTCTAGCTTCCTAGAGTCTATAACACACACACTGCTAAGATTTAATTCTTTCAACATCACCTTTTTGGTGCAAAAATGTAATTTTAAGCCCGTCAATTTGTGCTATTGTTGTCATATTTTTTGTTGTTGCTTCAGATAAAGAAATGGGAACAAATGATGTGTCTTTGTAACAGGCTGCTAGTAACAAGTGCCTAAAGACACAGTTTAAAATTGGTTCTTGTGGTCTGTTGTGTGCAGACACAACACTGGCTCATCCCTTGAGCTAGGTGCCTTTTTTTAATCCTTGAATGATTGATAGTTCAGTGTTAAGTGGCTTAACACGCAAGCAAACAACAACCATCCTTCTGAAAATGCGCAGGTACAAGGACTGGACTGAAAGTGAGTGAAAAAGCAGCCAGTAATCAAGACCAGTTTAAAAAAATTCAAAGAAAGTCTGTCTCCTTGGAAGCAAACAAAGAAACGAGGGGCTGTTTCACAGCTTGCTGTTGTTTAGTTTTAATTAACTCTAATAATGTTGCCGTCTATTTGGGGTAAATGTGCAAACTCAATCACAGTTTCACGGACTCCTGCTTAATTTTTGGAACCTTGTATTTGCCCGTTTTTCCGACCAGTCCCAGGTGTCTGGGATGACTCGTGTTGTGCAGCCAACGGAGAACACCTTTATTACTTCAACAGAGCGACGGTGAAACACATCCCTTCCAAATAAATGTGGGATACGGGATGCTAATTTGACCATGACAATAGACTCTGAGTATGCTCACTCACTGAGCTAAATGCATATGCATGTAATGAAAATAAAAAGCCATCATCATGGAGCTCGGGTACCACGATTCACCATGGCGACGGGTAGTTTTTCAAAGAGCACAGCCTCCGTTTTAATCCAGGAGAGCAGCACATATTTTAACATTTACATTTTTAAGCACAGTCCACTCATTCTGTAAGCTAGAGCGCTACTATGCTCCTGCTGCATATTACAGGATACCTGAATCCTGAGTGCATTCCAAGTCTTCCACGTTATCTGCAGAAATCTTTATAAGTCCACGAGAAAGCTGCAGGTAGTCCTCCACTGCCAAAACCAAAAACTAAAGTAAATCTTATTTCTTGTGGAAATACTCAGGCTTATTTTTTTCCATTCCCTTTAATGCAGCAGCTTTTCTTTCCTACAGCTACAGCATGTGTGTGCGCGCGCGTCCTCATCCGTGCATGCCTGGGTTCATGACTACCTTATGTGCTAAGTGAATGTGTCTCACACAGCTATTGGATGAAATATGCAGGCAGGTAGAGAAAGCTCCCAGACCGTGATGGAGAGAGGGCGAGCGGCCCGACAAGCGACTGTGGCCGGATAAACATCCATCTTACAGACAGCAGCTGTGGTTCGCGAAGCCGCTTGTGTTCTCGCATGCCTCCTCTTTCCTACCCTCTCTGCTTCTCAGCCGCAAAGCCAGAAGGCACATTTGGTTGCAGCTCCTTGATCCCGTTTTGGTGTTACTGAAAAACCAGGGTCAGCTGCAAGGGGAAATCACATATCAGTTCATCAATACAGTGAATAGACTGAAGTGTGGAAAATATCAGTGGTAAAGGTCAATCCCCACTCAAATCGCTCCTGCTAACCTCTTGAAAACAGCATCCAATGTGACATATTAGATAAAGTATCCATTAAATGGTACACGGGTACCTTTGAGCCCTAGCTGGCTCAATGAAAAGCAACAGTAAAAATGAGTAAGAGATGTGACTCACCAATAAGTGGCATAAAACCACATAACGATGGTTTCAATGTTTCAGTGCTCTCCACTGGGTCACCTCCCACATCTCTCTTTACCATTTAGAAAAGTGATCCTGCCATGAACTGTTTATGAGCGCTACTTAAGGTCTCACGCAGAATAGAGAGGGCGTAGGCGTGGAGGAGGAGCGTGCACTTGTGAGGAGTACAACTGCTAAAAGCCAACAGCCCTGTCGTCCGAAACAGCCGCATCTTTACTGAAGTATGGAACAAAGTCTGGTCTGCCGCCTTGAATCCAGTCTGTGAACTGAGCAGGGCTCAAACCCCAGCGGTGCAGACATGCTCGCCATCAATTAGAACCCAACACACACAGAGGACGAGGACTGGCTGGTGGTGAAATGAAAAAGCACTTTAATGGCTGCTGAAAAGTAGCAAAAGGCTCTTAGCATGGGGGGGAAACATCAGACAGACGAGTCAAAAAAAATCAAGCTGCGCAGGAGAAGATGCAAAAGGTAAGAAAGAGACGGAGACGTGACAAATACTGGAGATAAACACAGACTAAATACCGGGAGGCACAGCTGAACCCAATCAGACATTAACGAGAGCCAAAACCACATGATTAACTTTCTAAATAAGACGAGACCCATCACTGATGGGAGCATCCGCATAAAATACATGTAGCATGGGTTTCTTTAAACCCACTCTCATTATTGCCCTGACGCAAAAATAAAGTTTCACCACTAAAATCTGCTCGCACTCTGCATACGCAGGCTCCATCTCACACATATGCCGGGCCAGGAAGCGCAGCAGCAGCAGACTGCTAACGACTCTTCATGCTAATTCACACCTTTTCCTCAGCGGCTGTGGGCGGCCTGCTGGAAGAGCCGAGCGCTGCGGGACCAGGAGGGAAGCCATTCCCTGCGCGCCGCATGGGCTGATGCGGAGGGAGGGTGCAGGTGCAAAAGAAGACGAGGGTACCTCATGACAGACGACGCAGGCAAGAGGACGATGGTGCTGCTGGAGTTGTTGTGTTGTGTTTAAGCTGCTTCATTACACAACTCGCAGCACCTGCCTCCGCACATGTTCACATGAGACGAAGCCTACGCAAAGCGCCGCGCTTAATGAGCAACGGGGTTACAGTTTTCTGCTTGATTTAATTTCCTTCAGAAGTGGAGATCAATATTTTTTACAAATTTTGCATCAATGTAGGCAATTTCCTGTAGCCTCTCAGACACATCCTTTTATATTATATAAAAGTGGCACATGTGGAGTTTAAGCTCATGGGAGACACTTGAGGCGATTACAAATTACACAATCCATACTGTACAATGAGTAAAGTTCATACACAATGTCCTCACAAAGGGACGTGGAAGACTGGTCTGAGGTCAGCCCTTCTCTGTTGCAGATTTGCTGCTGTCCTTGGAAGCACTGTCCTGTTGCATGAGCCAGTTCCAGCCAAGCTTTAGCTGTGGGGACAGATGGCCTCACATTTGACTCTACTTTGGTATACAGAGGAGTTCATGGTCGACTCAGTGCCTAAAAGATGCTCAGGTCCTGTGGCTGCAAGACAAACCCAAGCCATCACCCCTCCACCATTTAACATCTAAGTGATCTATTCCAGGACAAAAAAAAAGAATATAAAACTCATTTTCTTTCTTCACAAATACCAAATTTAAACAAAATGCTATGATTTCCTAGCAGCGCTGATTTAATTTCCATTCGGCAACAAAAACCTAAACGCTCAGACGAGTATGAGTGGATCCTCTAATTAAACCTCGTGAATGCATCTGGTGTGTTGTTTGTGCACTGCGGATGCCTGCCTAGTGGGCTATAGCCCGTCGGAACCACGCTATGTCCATATGCCAAGATGTGCGTGCATGTGTGCCACACAGCACAGATGCCAGATAGCGGGCACTGGCCCCAGCGACCTCCTCCTGGGCAAGCTGTCATCTCCGGGGCGGAAGGTGGAAGGACACGGAAAAGAGGAGAGGAGAGGAGAGGAGAGCAGGCGGGAGGAGACCAAAAAAAACCAGACATTAGGCCTCCCCATCAAGCGTTTTTGTGCTTTAGTGGAACACAAAAGAGAGAACAAGAGTGGGGGAGAAGACTGGATAAACAAATACTAAGTTAAGTTACTAAAGGATCCACGGCAACCTTCCTACTTTAGGCTTTTGAACAGCTCTTCGAACACAAAGGCAGCAGATGGTCACCATAATACTACTGATATCTGACTTACGTACGCAGTTTTATTTCTGAATTCCTTTCAATGGTGCAAAATGACATTATTGCCTCCGCCAGCGGAGCTGCTGTCATGAGGAGGACTCGCGGCGAGGAGGCTGCTGAGTCAAACTGCCAGATTAACAATAGCCCAAATGGCGCTTCTGTGCATCATAGCTGGAGCCTTTCCCAGCTGCCACAGGGTGAGAGGCACAGTGCACCCTGGACAGGCTGCCAATCAGACGCACCCACACCTGCAGCCAACTGAGAGTCACCAGTTCAACCTGACGTGCATGACGTCGAATGGTGGCAGGATGCTAACCACCACGAGCGGGTGCTGGTGTGGACAACATGAGAAGATTTTTGGGGTGGGGGCTCAGGACTAAAATAAGATTTACTTTAAGGTGTAAGTATGGAGGGCTTGGTTCTGACAGTGGAGGTCTACCTGCAGCTTTCTCACAGACACACAAAGATTTGTGCCGATAACCTGGAAGACGAGTGTAATATAACGTGTTTAAAGGCTGGGCGATGAAAGGCCAGCGTCTCCGAAACGCTGATGCAGTGCGCTGCTGCACGCTTGGATTAAAACCACATTAACTGTGTGTCAGACTGCGGTGGTGAAATGAGTGGAAAATTGCTAGTAATTGAAAACATGTCCTCATGTTACTCAGGCATACTTTGATTACTGTGTTACCACGGTTACCTTGTTACAGGATATAGCACTTCCACCTCTCCAGACGGGCCTTGTTGCTTCACCAGAGGCAGGCAGGGAGGGGCAGGATGCAGAGCGGGGGGGTTGCCTCCTACGTGGTAAAAACATGCAGATTTTATTTTTTTTTTAATTTTGGGGGGGGGGGGGGTGGATTAATTATTTTTAAAATGTCATTTTTGGCGTGCCTGTTTAAAATTTTCATTTCTTAATTTTATTTACCTTA
>VUQK01020561.1:4084-20298 GCA_015106715.1 Bujurquina vittata
TATGTTTTTTTATTATTTAAAAAAAAAAAAAAAAAGGCAGCCTGTATTTCATAGGACAAGCTGTTACTGACCTGCTCTCTCTCAAAGATGTCCCTTAGGTGCTCCAGGCCCAGGCTCTTCAGGAACTGACTTATGTTCATATCCAGCATTGTCACTATAGGGAAAAAACCCCACATTAAATTTAATGAAACAAAGAAGTCTTAACAAAAGCTCCCCAATCATATCCATATTTTTCTGGTTGACCACATTTTATAAACTAATCAGCATTCAATATGATAACTGCAAAACACTTACTTTCCCCTTCCTTGCGATCAGTGCCCGTGGCTCCATCTGCTACCCCGGAGGTCCCGGTGGCCGCAGCAGCAGCCAGGTCAGTGAGGGGCCCGGCGAGGTTGTCTATGCTGCTGGCAGCTGATAGACAGGATGGTGTGGAGGCAGGGGAGATGACAGAGGCGCTGACCACTGTTGCCTGAGGCTTGAAGCAGCTGGGCAGGGCATCCGGTGGCATGGCGTCCATCAGCAGGGCTCGGATATCATCAGCCTACAGGAATATACAATAAGTTAAAAATTCTTTCTAGTAGAGGGAACAGTTTGAGGCTTTCGATGAGCAAAGTTATAAAAGTTCAGAGTTCCATTTTATGGTGTGCTTAATATCGCAGTCATTCTTTAGAAAGAAGCTCTTACCGTTGCCAGATCCAGAGCTGTCTGTCCCTCCTGGTTCTTCATGGTGGGGTCGGCTCCATGAGCCAGCAGCAATGCACAGAGCTGTGTACGACCCTTCTGGGCTGCTTCATGGAGGGGTGTGAAAGCCCATTTGTCTGTAGCATTCACACACGTGTTGTATTTGATAAGAAGGGCTGCAATGTCCACGTGCTGCAAGGACGAGAAAGGGAACAGAGAACAAGTCAAACCCTGACTTTTAAGTTACATAAAACAGAGCAAACTAGAAGTTACTGACAGCATTTACAGGGGTTGAAGGCAAAATCTTCAACTCAAATATCTTTTAGTCCAAAATTTTAAAGCTTTTCATGTAGCTTCAAGCTACAAAACCCATAGAAACTGAATATGAAAAGTAATGTGTTTATGTTGTTGAGACTGACCCCATAAGAAGCAGCATTATGAAGAGGGATAAGGCCTCCTTTGTCCTGTGCGTTGACATCGGCCCCATGCTCTAACAGATACTCTGCCACCTCAAGGTTGTTGTAGCCAGCTGAGGAGAAAAATAGCAACTTACTTCATGTGAACATCACCTAAAATTAATGTAGACAATTAAATAAGTCTCACTGAGCTCCACTCTTTAAGACAAACATGAATAAAATGCAAAGAAATGTATAAATGCATAAATCAAATGCACAAAACATAGACCCACAGTCCAATAAACATCACAAATTATGTTCCAAGCTTTTCCCCTTTTTCTGTTAATGCCAAACGGTATGTGTCTGTGTTTATACTTAGTACAAATGAAGACAAACACATCAGAAGAGCTTATACCTGCGAGGTGGAGCGGTGTGGAGTTGCGCCCCTGTGTGTCTCTGCAGTTGATGTTTTCTGGCGAGCAGAGTTTCTGAACCCGGGCCAGGCAGCCCTTCTTGGCAGCATCCAGCAGGGCAGCATCACCCCTCAGCAGGTCCTGGATGTCTGTGTCTCCGTCTTTCACCATGTCCAGCGGCATGTTGCCATCACGGTTCTTCTTGGTTGGGTCGGCTCCATGCTAAACAGAAAAGTTTTAAAGGGGTTTTATTTTATAAAAAAAATATTTGTTGCACATGGACCTGTGTGACTTTGCAGGCCAAACTGAATAGTTTCCCTTCAAGATCATCGTACAATATTAAGACAGTGGTGGATCCTTACTTTGAGCAGCAGTTTGCAGATTTCATATTTTCCTTTGGCTGCAGCTTCATGAAGTGGGGTGAACTTCCAAAGGTCAGCAACATTCACTGAAGCCCCATGTCTGACCAGCAGTTCAGCCACTTCATAGTGACCATAGGAGCAGGCATTGTGGAGGGGAACAAGACCACTGGAGGAGGAAAACCAGAAGTGAAAATCATCACGAGAGTGAAGAGAATGCGTTCCAAGTACTGACATTCATGTATTACAGAACAAAGGATGTATTAACTTTAAACATCATGTTTTATTTTTTTCATGATATTTTTAGATAACCAGCAGATTATATTTATATACTCACCCTTTGTCTTTGGCATGAACATCAGCCCCATGGTGTAGCAGGTACTCAACAACAGCCACTCTGTTGTAGCCGGCTGCAAAGTGGAGAGGAGTGGAGTGGCGGCCCTCCAAGTCTCGACAATTTACATTCTGGGGGGTGCAAAGTTGCTGCCAAAAATAGATTTTAGAATTAACAGTATGACGACAAGTTTACAGGACATTACATTTTATGTCACTCCTATTAGTCAGCATGTGGAGCTGCTGTGCTGTAAATTTTATAAGAAAGTGGACAATAATGATTTTATTAAAGTAATACATCTCTGTGAAACTCATCTGACTGATCGTGCTGAAGAATCAGTGAACTTACTTGCACTGTATCCAGATCCCCTGCTTTAGCCGCCTCCAGAAATCTGTAGTCTACATCAGAGTTACGTGTGGGAACATTTTCTGGAAAAGAAAAAAAAAAGGAAAGAAAAACAGTCAAAGAACTACCAACATACACCATATGATGATCAAGAAAACAGCGTTTTGTCATTTTCAGACTTAAAAAAAAATGTTAGAAGTTTTGTGATTACCATTGAGAATCTGTTGTACAGCCTCGTTACCCATCTGAGCAGCAGTGAAGCCCTGCAGAGACACAATGGCGGGGTCTGCCCCATAACTCAGCAGCAGCTTACAGGTCTGGATGTGACCAGCCAACGCTGCCCTATGAAGAGCTGTCTGACCTAGAGTGTCCACAGCATTGACCTGGAGTCATAACAAAAGGAGTTTAAGTTTCATACCACTAACTCTCCCAAATTGCATTTTTCATAGAAAGGAAATGGAAAAGCAAACCTTCGCTCCATGTTTCTGCAGCACCTCGAGGATGTCATTGTGAGCTCGCTCGGCAGCGACGTGCAAGGGAGTCATAAAGCTAAAAGATGTCACAGATGAAAAGTTACTTATCACTTGACACTCCTTTCTTTGCAGCACTTAATGTCCTTTTCCAAACAGCAAACTTTTCCATTTTTTAGACATTATCTCATCTCAACTTAGACCACATTATGTGCTTAGTTTCATAATGATAAAATGCTCATTAAGTCAGTTACTGTGATTCCTTTTAAGATAGAACTCCTAAAAAGCAAGTTTCCTTCCTCCTTACTTTTAAATATAAAATCTACAAACTGTCATTGACTTACTCTTTGTTTTTCTCATTGATGTTGGCACCTTTACGCAGCAACAACTCAGTCACCTGCTTTCTCTTAGGGTGGGGTGAAGCCACAGCACAGTGCTGGAACACACATTAACATGAGATTAGTCTGAAGCTTCACCTTCATTAAGCAGAATTGTGTGAAGAACTGTTGGCAGCTCTTTGGCTGGTCCAAAGACTTGGTTCTGACCAGAGCGGTTTCGTTGGTTTGAGGATGTTTGAAGCTGATAATTTCCAGAGCCAGTGTCTTCTTCACTTTGGCCACATCGGCCTCCCTGGCTGCCTGCAGAAGTGAGTGACCCTTGAACTCATCTAAAAAGAAAATAAATGGGTAAATGATAAATTACAGGTGTAGATTTGGGTTTATGAAAGTTGTCACATCTTTGAACAACCCAACATCAAAGCTAATCTTTGGGGAAAAAATGCTTGTCGTCTAGCTAAGTATTTTATGTGGCTTAGTGAGAACTCACAGGTGAGCCTTTCTTTAAGCTCTGGAGTCGGGGCCATGTCTACAGCACTCTTGCTGTGGCAGTTTAACAGGGTGGGATCAGCCCCGTGGCTCAGCAGAAGGGAACAAACTTCTACTCGGTTCTTGGACGCTGCTTCGTGAAGGGGAGTGAACTGCCACAAGTCCATAGCATTGACACAGGCCCCGTGCTGCAGAGAGAATCAGAGCACAAATGTGTACAGGAGAAGAAATAAACATTTGTTTGCTTCCATCATCTCAGTATCTGACATCATAAATGATAAGAAAATGTAATTAGTGTGACTGATAATTCCGCTCTCTCCATCATTTCCAAATTATAATTCATCCATAAACTATGAACACCGGAACAAACTACCAGGGTATCTGCATGTCTAATCTATTATCTTACAATGATACAAGAGTTACACTTATTCAGTGCTCAATAATGTTCCAACCAACCCACAGTGAAGTTTAATTTTCCTGTACTTGTGAAACCTTAAAGTACAAGCTCAAATAAATCTTCTGTGGGCCTTACTTTAAGCAAAAGCTCGGTGACCTCATAGTGACCGTACGAGCAGGCGTTGTGAAGAGGAACCAGACCACTGCAGGAAACAACACTCTGGTCAGTGTCATGCATTATACTTAAAGACCAAAGAGGAACTTTGATGCCATAAAAAAAGAAAGAAAAGCCTTACCCTTTGTCCTTGGCATGAACATCAGCGCCATGCTGGAGAAGGAGCTGAACGATGCGGACCCGGTTGTAGCCGGCAGCCAGGTGGAGGGGTGTGGACTGTAAGAGAAAGACAACATGTTAGCGCTGACCGCTACCTGGTTTGATGTATACTGCCTTTGATGGCCACATGAGCAAGCGGCTGAGTAAGGCCAGAAGCAAAGTGCTACAGCAGGCTATGCTGTGAGTTGCGGAGGAATGGCGGACATCATGATGCAAAGTCAATGAGTTTGTGGGCAAATCCAATGACAAAATTCAGTTACTGTCCTCATTACATCTGACCTGAGCAACTTTAACCTCACTGGTCCTTGATTTCAACTGATAACATCACCAAAAAAAATATAAATATGAATATATCTTTTTAGGTCTGGGGTCTTTAAAAAAATAAGTCTGAGGTAAGCTGGCAAGGAGGAAACCACTGGTGCTAAGAGAATTAAATTTCAAAAAGCTGCTTGTTAATTATGGTTGGGATACAATACCTGGCTTACCTTTGAGTTTTAAAAGACAAAAATAAATAAATAAAATAAAATACATATTTTGGTAAATCTTCACTGTTTTGAATGTCAATTTAATTCCAATTTCTTAGATTCATTAACAAATTCTACCCATTTTTTTTATTACCCATGTTTAAAAACAGATTTAATCAGAATGAATGTTTCATAAGTGAATTTAATAGTCTGGATTCTCATTTGAATCCCAACCATAACAGGATGCAGTGAAGCTACAATAAGCAGGTTGAGGGGAAGGGAGGAAAAAAAATCTAACAGCTTAATTTCAGCCAAGAATAATGAGTGTTAGTAAAAGCAAAGCTGCAAATCCCATTTCAACTGCATTTGTTCACTGTTCAAATGTCTAGCTTGGGTGAAGCTTACAATGAAAAGAAGGGGCACTGTTCATGTCAATTTCCATGCAGCAATATTAATATAAAAATGCAGAAATGTAAGATTCTCAAGCCACAGTGTATAAAAAAAATTAAATAAAAAAAATTAGACTGATGAGAGTTGAATTATGGAGGCTTCATTCAGTTTGGGATGACACAAGCAATCAGAAACAATCCAAAGTTATTAACATGGAGGGCATAGCATAGCACTAGAATGGCAGGTTATCCATTCATTGCTGCATACCAACTAATCCAAGAGGGAATGTGAAGTAGACAAGTTACAAACAGTACAAATTCAAGATCCGGTTGACAAAATGCAGAGGGGCAGGCCTTCAGGCATGCATGAATTATCACCATCATCAAAAACAACAACAACAAAAAAATTAAAAGCCAAATCAGACACTGATTTATGAGCAAGTGATTGAAAGTTGGAGAAGTGTGGGTGAGTGTACAGAGGAAAGAGGACAGACGCTGAAGTAGGCAGGCAGTGGGCATTTTGTGCTCCTCTCCAAATCCAAAAAGATGAGTCGTCACCATGACACCAACCCAATTCACTCACTCACATGCTGCATACACGCGCACGCGCGCACACACACACACACACACACACGCACATACAACAGAGGAGCATCAGGGTAGGATAAATGAGTGACCCGTACACCCAGGTCCATGATGTGCAATTAACAAGTGACAGCCAGCTTATTGGTCAAATAAAAATCAATGGATTAAAAAGGTATAAAAACAAAAAAAAAAAGATCACAACAGTGCATCAATTAAGTGGCCGTTATCAAGGTTAACTTACCAGCATTTTTTGTGATGTTGACTGATCGACAAATGTTGCCAGAGTCACACGGAAAACAAAACGAAACAAAAATTACAAAATGACAGTGTCTTTTCACAGCAATTTCTCTCTCCCTTAAAGTCAGTGAAACATAAACCGCAGTAAGACAATAATCATTGTGTGAACCGTCAAAGACTGAAATTAAATGTGACAGAGGGCCAGTGAGGGTGAGTAGCTGGAGTGTGGAGACTTCTCCTCCTCCTCTTCTAAGCTCTGGTTAAATACCAGACCACATCCAAACTGGTTTACAGGCCTAGAGCATGCAAACATCCATTATACTGCAATGAGGTAACACTTTAAGGTATGATGAAGAAAATATGGTTAGAAATGAATGAAACTGACCAGTGCTGAAAAACTGTTAGCCACAATGAGTTTTCATGGAACATTGGAGGTTGTGGTTACGTTTCTTTTTGGGTTTGTTACAAAAATAAAAGCATTTATTCAGGCTCAATGAGAGATCCTTCAATAATTTCTAAACAATGCTTGAGGGACCCCAAGAAAACCCTAACAAAACAAACAAACAAAAAAAGAACAGTGGGAGTAAATACACCATTTCATTGCATAACAAGGATGCAATGCAAATATGATCCCACACCTAAATCAGCAATGCTAAACAGTGTGTAAAGTCAGAAAGGGGAGGGCCAACTGTGCTTGTATCATTATGCATCTAGTCCACTCAACCACAAAGAGGAAAAAAGAAAAACAAAATGAACACAAAGAAAACTGTATGGGGATCTAAAGACTGCTTACACTGTAATCAAGTCCCACTAACAGTAACAGCTGGACACAAACTGTACATAAACTTCAGTCTAGTTCTTTGATTTGACCAAATGCAACTGTACATAAATATATATCAAAACTGACATGTGCATATGAGAACAGAAGTCATATTACCATCTATACAGAATCAACTAGCCTGATTGACGGTGTTAAAGTATAGTGTCTTTTATGGTTGACTTGAAAACTGAAAAATTAAAAGCACAGTTGAGGAAAATTTAAACTGTTAAAATAATGACTTCACAGAAGCAAATGGGTGGTGCATGCATGATTAGAGGAAGAAAAAACATCTACAGAAGGCATTTCCAAATTAAGGTGCCCCCCTATTAACACCCACCCACAAATTCAGTGACATAAATCCTCTTTATAGAAACAACAAAGAAAGTCCAGACTCCTTTACACAAATAATGACTGACTCAAAAAAAAAATCTTGTTGACTTTTCCTGAAAAACTGAAGTTTATGAAACAGTGCAAAACAAACTAATAAATGTGAATGTATTTGGTATAATGTGCTACTTGTGGCTCATTTACCTTGCGCCCATCGCTGGCATGACAGTTGACATTTAGTGGAGTCAGCAATGCCATCAGTTTTTCTTCATTTCCACTCCTGTAATTAGATGATTGATGTCATTAAGTCACCATTATCTAGGAGTTTGTTTTTTTTTTGTTTACTAGCAACTAAGAAGATATCAAAAGTCAGTGGTTTATCCAACAATTTCATCTCATCAACATTGATGGCACTCACCTTGCTGCTTCCAAAAGTTCATCCTTCTTGTATTCACCTGAAAGAATATAAGCTCTCAGATTAGAAAAAAGGGACCTTAAACACTGGAATGTGAAATATCTTTGTGTGGCAATTATTGCTTATGTTTGTTTTGCAAATTAACTGTGAGAGACTGACCAGTGAGAACTGCCTTGGCTGAAGGGTCAGCTAGATCCAGAGCAGACTTGCCATCAGTGTTACGGATGTTAGGATCAGCTCCGTGTTGCAGTAACACTGCAGGAGAGAAGTTTAGATAAATAAAACCCCTACACTTTAATGTTCTTCCTTTTGTATCACCCAGAATGCTGAGCTTATTGGGCTGTTTACACAGCAAAGATATTAATAGACAGCACAAAGTTGACAATAGTGTTTTATGAAACTGGCACCATTTCTATTATTTAAAGAGCTTCAGTGGAAAACTTCACCCCACACAATCAATGTTGAAGCTTGTTAGGGGCTCGCACACATACCCATAGAACTAAAATTACATCAGTCTTGTATTCATGTGGATGAAAATAAGCACTTAGATTAGAGCCTGGTGTGCAAAACACTTCCCACAAATGTTTGCAGTGGATATAACTTTCCATGAGCAATTACTGTCCATGTTTATTTAGCAAGTTAAGTGTTACTGACTGGTGAGAACGAACTCAGCTGATTTATCCAGGAGAACTTCAGTTATTTCTATACAGACATATTTTAACAATGGAACCACCAGTCTAAATCATATTACATTTACCAAAAAGTTTGAAACAAGAATATAGTAAAGGTGAGCTTCTTATGCTTTATTTTCTGTCTATATACATATATTGTTAAGATGTTGGGTGCTCATACTAAACATGGCCGAAGCTTTAAACAATGAGGTCAGTGTACCTACAAGTAATCCCTATGAGCCACATGCTCAGAGTTCAGACGACTCCAAATTCTATTTCAAGATGCTTTTTTTCTACTTTTGGAATATCCTTCATATGTGCATCTCAGGCACACACTCAACTGCTGTTCAAATATTTTATTATATATATATTTTTTTAAAGGGCCAGCCAATTAGAAGAAATTTGTCTTAAACCAAGAGGAGCAAAAACAACTCCTTTTGGACAAAGGATGAACTGAGGAGCTGTGCCAAGGCCCAGTGTAAGAAAAATAAGTATTCATTTGAACTGTGAGTCCTGCAAAGCTGATAAAATAAGAAAAAAAATAGTTGGCTGTAAATGAGCATAACAGATCATTTTAAACAACCAAAACCACCCTGTTATTACTAAAGGGTTACATAAAATAAAAAAATAAAAAACTTGTTATAAGTGAGTCCTCAGGATATACTTCTACATGGCAGCCATGCCTGTATGAGCAAATGCTTAACCAATACAAGGCCTGTTTAGCCTACAGCAATTTCTTTGATACAAGAAGTAAGAATTCTCACCAATGCACACATCTATCTTCCCCTTGATGGCCGCCTCATGTAACGGAGTGTAGTTCCAGTTATCTCTGGCATTTGGATCTGCGCCTTGACACAAAAGGAGGCTGACGACTTCTGCGTGTCCGAAAGAGCAAGCGTTATGTAGGGGGATGAGACCTCCATCATCCCTAGCGTGAACATTGGCCCCAGTCTGCAGAAGGTGCTCCACAACATCTTTCCTACCAAAGCCTAAAAGAAGGTTAAAATGCATTTGAATTCGGGTTTCCTTCTATATTAAGTTAAGCGTTTTCCACATACATCCTGGTAACATAAACAGCTTCAGCTATATATGCAAGATCCCAACAAAAACAAATATCTATTACTATATGCAGACACCTGATTTAAGCATCCGTATACTCATGCTTCTTAGCAATAATAATTGCAGATTTGCTGCATTAATTTTGGCCTGGAAAACTTGTGCTCACAAAATACATGCAATATAATGCTAGTTGTTGTTGCAGCTAATGCTATAACTAAACAAGACAACGTTTTACGGTCTCTAGCTAAATGTTATTAGCGGCTAAGAAACCTTTACGGCACATCTTAATAAAGTAATTTCACAGCGTCAAATTATCTGGGCTATAAATTACAGCTGCCTTTTAAGGTGTAAATAGGGAAAATAACAAAAAAAGGAAAAAAGGTTAGCACTAGCGGTAAACAAGTCACCAAAACATGTTATCTAGCTAGCCGCCCACAAGGTGTTAGCTAATAACAAGGCTCTGTAGCTATTTCATTAGCTTGTTACCCGCAGCGAAATGAAGGGGGGTTGATTTTCGACCAGCCATGTCCTTCGCATTTACATTCACTGAATCGACAAGTCTCTTTACTCTGGATACGTCTCCGTTACGACAGGCCTCGAACAACTCCCTGAAAGCCCCGCCGATGCCGCTGCTACCGTCGGTGGGGCTGGTGGCTCCAGAGCCAGGGCTCGAAACGCTGCTGCCGCTACCGCCACCGGAGGTTGTCGTGGTGGAGCTCGCACTGCTCGTTAGGGCCGGGGCTGGTAGATCCGGGGAGGCCAGAGCCATCTCGATCCCTCCGCTGCACTCCCTCTCATTCTCCGAGGGTCCGATGGCCGAGGTCAGCAAAGCCATCGGCGGAGAGGCCGGAGGAGCGCCAGAAAGAGAGCTGTTTCTCGGCGGAGACTGTAAGGTATTTTGCTGTTGCGACGAGCGACGAGACACCGCCATTACAGCAGCTCTCAGGCGATAATAAAAGCAGTTCCTCCCCTTTCCGGTCAAAGTGGTCGTGTTTCCTGTCAGCTGTTTTCTTAGCGGAGCCTGGCAGTGGAAAAAATCCGACTTTAAATCATTCTGCATTAAAAAAACACCTTAAAACACAGTCGTCGGGTATCTCCGTACGCATTGCTTTGTGTTCCACCCGACTTAAACAAAATCCATGAAGATTCAGGACACTGAAGTCTCACATAAGCTTTGTGAAATGGTGGCAGAGAAATGCTCAACAAATGCTCTTTGCATTTCATGTTGGTGATAAATAAGCGGGACCAAATGACTTCCAGAAGTTCGTATCATATGTTCCACCTATTGTAAATGTGTATTTCCTTTTATTTATTCTTACGCCCAGTTCACCCCGTAATCACTCCATATTTTTTTTCAACCCAATCACCAATTTGTTAAAAAAAAAATCCACAGCATTTTTTTCGTAGTATTAACTGGAAAAATTGTACAGCACTGCGAAAAAATAACGAGGATGAGGCAGATGGTGGCAGTATAATCAATGTATTTTGGCCCAGACGTGTCCCTTTGCCTTCTACTTTCGGCTGCTCCCTTTAGGGGTCGCCACAAGGGCCTCCATCACTAGCATCCTGCACTGTCACGCCAACCCTCTGCATTTCCTCCTTCACTACATCCATGAACCTCCTCTGTGATCTTCCTCTTGTTCTCCTGCCCGGCAGCTCCATCTTCAACATCCTTTTTCTGCATGCACATCTCAGCCTTGCCTCTCTAACTTTGTCTCCAAACTGCCCAACCAGAGCCTGTCCCTCCCCCATCATCTCAAAAACTTAAAAAAAAAGTGACTGGACTTTAAGTTTCTGAAGACACTTCACCTTTCATCCAAGAGGCTTCATCAGTTCTAACACCAAAAGGTGGAGAATCTCAGTTGGTTGTCTCCTTTGAAGAATTTTTTTTCTTTAACTCTTAAAGTTAAAAAAGTCCAGTCACCTTGAGACTACTGTGACCTGGACAACTGAAAACCCACAAAGACATTTCTATCCTTGTCCATCCTGGTCACTTAGCATTTTTAACTCGTCCTCCGTTTGTGACCTTTCAAAATAATTTCACATTAATAGGCTTTGCATAGCTGATAAAATTGTATTGAAATATATTCAAACACAGGTTAATTAGGTTATTTACACCCTATTTTCATTGTGCATAATAATCATAAGGGTAAAAGGACAGGAAAGTACACAGGTTAGCACTACTGCCGCACAGCAATAAGGTCCTGGGTTTGAATCCACCATCTGGCAGAGACATTTCTGTGTGGAGTTTGCATGTTATCCCTGTGTCTGTGTGGGTTCTCTCCGGGTACTACAGCTTCGTCTCACAGTCCAAAGACATGCAGTTAGTGGGGTTAGGTTAATTGGTGATTTTAAATTGCTCATATGTGTGAATGTTTGTGTCTCTGTGTTGGCTATTGGCAGGTGACCCCTCCAGGGAGTGATCTGGCTCTTGCCCTATGTATGGTAGCTGGGAAAGGCTTCAGCCCCTGAATTGGACAAGCAGAAGAGAACGGATGGATCTTTGGGTACCAGGGATGTGGTGGCCATCGGGAGGTTGGGGAGGTTTCCTGAACGGCTGGTTGTTTCCAGGCTGAACCGGCTGGTGATCAAAATTTTTATTTTAATATAATTTTTAATTTTTTTACCCAATTTAGCACAGCAGCGCTCACGGTGCAGCTCTTGCAGCCTCTCCAGACCAAGCTCCCGGGCTGAATTTCAACCCCAGTCCACCCCTGCTTTAGTGCACTGCTCAAAAAAAATAAACGTAACACTTAAACAACACAATATAACTCCAAGTAAATCAAATTTCTGTGAAATCAAACTGTCTACTTAGGAAGCAACACTGATTGATAATCAATTTCACATGCTGTTGAGCAAATGGAATAGACAACAGGTGGAAATTATTGGCAAGACGCACTCAATACAGGAGTGGTTTCGCAGCTGGGGACCACAGACCACTTCCCAGTACCTATGGCTGATGCTTTGGTCACTTTTGAATGTTAGTGGTGCTTTCACACTCGTGATAGCATGAGACGGACTCTACAACCCACACAAGTGGCTCAGGTAGTGCAACTTATCCTGGATAGCACATCTGTGGCAAGAAGATTTGCTGTGTCTGTCAGCGTAGTGTCCAGAGGCTGGAGGCGCTACCAGGAGACAGGCCAGTACACCAGGAGAAGTGGAGGAGGCCGTAGGAGGCCAACAACCGAGCAGCAGGACTGCTACCTCTGCCTTTGTGCAAGGAGGAACAGGAGGAGCCCTGCAAAATGACCTCCCGCAGGCCACAAATGTGCATGTGTCTGCACAAACGGTTAGAAACCGACTCCAAGAGGATGGTATGAGGGCCCGACGTCCACAGATTTGGGTTGTGCTCACAGCCCAAAACCGTGTAGGACGCTTGGCATTTGCCAGAGAACACCAGGATTGGCAAATTCGCCACTGGCGCCCTGTGCTCTTCACAGATGAAAGCAGGTTCACACCGAGAACATGTGACAGACGTGAGAGTCTGGAGACGACGTGGAGAGCGATGTGCTGCCTGCAACATCCTTCAGCATGACCGTGGTTTGACAGTGGGTCAGTAATAGTGCGGGGTGGCATTTTTTTGGAGGACCGCACAGCCCTCCATGTGTTCGCCAGAGGTAGCATGACTGCCATTAGCTACCGAGATGAGATCCTCAGACCCCTTGTGCGACCATATGCTGGTGCGGTTGGCACTGGGTTCCTCCTAATGCAGGACAATGCTAGACCTCATGTGGCTGGAGTGTGTCAGCAGGTCCTGCAAGATGAAGGCATTGACGCTATGGACTGGCCCGCCTGTTTCCCAGACCTGAATAAGACTGAGCACATCTTGGACATCATATCTCGCTCCATCCCGCATGTTGCATTACAGACTGTCCAGGAGTTGGCGGATGCTTTAGTCCAGGTCTGGGAGGAGATCCCTCAGGAGACCATCCGCCACCTCATGAGGAGCATGCCCAGGCATTGTAGGGAGGTCATACAGGCACGTGGAGGCCACACAACACTGAGCCTCATTTTGACTTGTTTTAAGGACATTACATCAAAGTTGGATCAGCTTGTAGTGTGTTTTTCCACTTTAATTTTGTGTGTGACTCCAAATCCAGGTCTCCAGTGGTTAATACTTTGGATTTCCATTGATGATTTTTGTGTGATTTTGTTGTCAGCACATTCAACTTTGCACAGAACAAAGTATTCAATGAGAATATTTCATTCATTCAGATCTAGGATGTGTTATTTGAGTGGATATGTGTCCCCGCCCAATAGTAAACTCATTCCTACGCCCTTGCATTTATGGTAACAATTATCTATGTACTTGTAACATTTTTTTGTGCACTGGTAACGATTATCATGTTCTTGGGGGTTTAATGGCGGTGGACAAACCAGCTTAGAGCTGCATTACCCCCCCCCTACCAAACTGTCGTGGGGCTCGGGCGCTAGAAAAAACCCTGAGAGCCTAAAAACCGGGTTCGGCCTGAAAACGACGACCAGTCGTTTCCAGCCAGATCGCGACGGTTTTCATTTGAATCATGCTACCATCTACTTGTCGTCAGACAGGTAGCTAATGGTGGAGAGGCAAAAAAGAAGGCTCTCCGGGGCACAAAACGGAAGAGGGAGATGGATAAAAATGTTCACGTCCACCATGGCAACTTTGTAGCATGTTCACGTCTAAAGTGAAAACGTGGCGGAAAGTTAACTATGACAACATGGTAGAATGTTCACATCCAACATGGCGGAATGAAGAAAAATGTGTCCGCATATGGTTCAGAAAGTACATAAATGCGTCCGTCTCATTAGTTTGGACTTGTAAGCGAACTAGCAAGCACGCAATTAGAAACTCTAGTTGGTATTGAGAAACGCCCACTGAAAGAACTGAATTATGTAGAGTTTATTTATATAATGATGTGATCATTATTGATTTTCATTTTCCCTACATTACATACTCGCGAGTCTGCTTTTTGCAGTCACTGCGTTACACCCACGGTTAGTGTTATGAAGGACGATGTTTAGATTTTAGTCTAAACTGAATGAATCCACGTTCACAGATCACTCTGTCCCAATGATGATGGAGTGCTTTTGAATGCTGTATTATGAAAGGCAGTCCTTGAGTAATGAACCCTGACTTTGATGTTTTTAAAGATGTAAGGTTTTGTGGATTAAAGTGCTTCGATATATACTTTGACATCAAAGTTGATAAATGAGGAAATGAAGCAGCAGAGAGGAATAATAGAAACCCAAACCTTTCAAAAGCGTTTCTCTGCACTCACCCTGGCCTTGGTCTCTTGCAGGTTTCTGCCGGAGTTGTATTTTTAGATTATTTTTCAGGAGCTTGGTGGCCGTGGCACTGGCATAGACAATGTTTTATTTAAAAAAAACCCCAAAACAGCCTTCACCTCTTGATGAGGCTACTAGTTTACTAAGGATTATAGGCCTTTTCTCCTGAATGTGTTCAGGGTGTACACCGTTTCATTGTCATTTGGTGGGGTTTCGGTTCAGTGTACACCCACAGCCACTTAATTTTTATGTGTATTCTTTATGTCATCTGTTTTTGTTGTCAAATGTTTTGGAGTTTGCCAAAACAAGGGAATCACGGCAAATAAGAAATATGTTAAGCCCTCGGTTATAAGATGCATCGCCACAGTGCTCTGGAATGCAGCTTCATTGATGTTCCTGGGTTCATCCGGGGTTTTGGGTCTTTCAGCATCATACCCCTCTTCCAAGTTCCAGCTTGCCTCCCAGCAGTAACAAGCCACCATTTAAGATGTTCCTGTTGTGCCCTTTTCAACATTAAAGTGCAGCAAGAACTCAGATGAATTACAGAACCAGCAGGGCCCAAACCTTACTTAGTCCCTTCTCAACATGATTGTTACTCATAGCTTTTTAACTGCCCTTTACTCTATTTGGATATATATATATATCATATACATTTTCATTGTATAATCATATTCACCTTTTTCTAATTACTCTGCTTTCAAAATAAAAACCCCTCATAGCGCCAGAATCTTGCAGAAGGCTGGAAGACAGATCAAACTGGACATGAACCATCTCTCACCAAAATGGAGTTTGCAGTATTACCCATTAGGTCCTTAACTGGAATTACTAACTCATGAAGTTTTATTTTCTGGTTACATTTTGTAATATGCTTCTACTGGTAGCTTTTTCCAGTTCTTTTCAGCCGGCTGCAGGTACACTGCTCATTATGTTCATCCAGAAATCATGTGCACATCCAATCATAACAAGAGGCCAGTTGAAGTAGGAAAATTTCCAGTTGACAGTTTCTTAGGTAGATCATCCTAAGAAGCAGAAATATACCACCAATACCCCCCCCCCCCACACACACACACAAAAGTATTGGAACAGTGAGGAACATACCTTTAATTTCTGCTGTAACCTGAAAACATTTGCGTTTTACACATTAAATGTAGAAAAAAGAAACAACAGGTCAAGATCTCAGAACAGCATTAAAGACTTAAATAATAGCGTACAAAACAATTCAAACAATTTGAACATTTCAAATAAAAGCATAATCTTTACAGTCGAACAATTTGTTTTGAACATTATGACAAACACTGCCACATTGTGGAACATAATGGCTAAAAATAATCAGACTCAGTAAAACTTCTTAAACTTAAAGCTGAAGTCAGATATGCAGTGTTATTCTGTTTTTTTTTTTTTTTTATTTGGCCTTTGGCATTTGTT
>VUQK01020563.1:14467-26145 GCA_015106715.1 Bujurquina vittata
GGGGGGGGGGGGGGGGTGGGGGGGGGGGGGGGGGGGGGGGGGGGGGGGGGGAAGGATGTAGGAGGAGAATAATGCAATCAGCAAAGCAATCTAGGTTGAAGGGTTATTTATAATGACATGGTCATGGGGGGGGGGGGTGTCAGATATAATATTTCAGGTGCTGGATCCTATTGGTCGGTGAGAAAGTCGCCTTCCATAAAGAGAAGGATGGGGTTCCCTTTGCCTTTTGGGAATGCAATATATACAGCAACTTATGGAGCCAGGAACGGAGCTGCTTCCCAAATCTGCTGCTTCCTTCTAGTTCCCTCATCAGCCAAAAGGTGAGAAATAGTTTCTTTTCTGGGCGAATCTCTTCATTCTGTTGCAGGTCCTGACAGCACAGCAGGCTTTTAGAATAGAATAGAATCCCTTTATTGTCATTATACAGGATGTGCAACGAGATTGAAGAAATGAGATTATGGCTGCTTGTGGTGGACGTTCTCTCTGAGCTCCTGGTAAAAACTAAACGTATGATCTGGTGAGAAGAAACCAGCTCTTTAGGAACTCGCACTGCAGGACCACGATGGTGATGAGAAGCTTTTTAATGCCAGTGAGGTTCATTGTGGGGTTAAGCTGCCAGTGCTGCAGGTGTGATGTGCAGTGTGATGAGGCGTGTTGGTGCAAATGGAGTTGAGTTTGGAACGCGAGAGTCCCGGCGTTCCCCGCTGTGTCATCACAGAGTTTGTGTGTCACACTCATGCCTCAAGGTGGCTGTTATTGTGATGTGGCACTATACAAACGTTCTGTTTTACAGAGATATGCTCCAACACATGTAAACATCATTTAATGCAGTAAAACCAGGCCCTCTGGATACAACCTGAGTGCGATCGAGTCACCTGCATAACTGAGAGGTTCAGCACCTGAAGCTGAGCCCAACCAACGTGTGACGCTGCACAGAGGGAACCACGAAGCTTTGTTTTGTGAGTTGTTTATAATGTGTTGGATTTCCAGCTCTCTGTGAGCCTTCACTCGGTGTTTGTGGTACTTTATGTGAATAGTTAACAGTCAGGTACTGGTACAGGTACAGGTGCTCGCTACTTTCCTTCTTTGGATGGTTTAAATTTCTGCTCTACACAGTTCAGTGTTGTTGAGAAATGGTGGGAATTTGGAGCTACCGTATCTAAAATATCTTTAAACTTATTGTTTCTTCTTCAGAGCATCATTTACCTAAAGCTGGTGTACACTACAGTCCCGAGCCCATCACAGTCACTGCTGAATATACTTGTATCAACTATGATGCAAATCTACAAAATCTGCGTTTTTAAAACTGATAATTTTTTGTGTAATTCTATATAATTACCAAACTTTCTATTGGGCTCTGTGTTGTTACAGTTTGCATTCTGGGCCTAATCTGGTCTAATTTTGGCACGTACAGCATACTTATGGTACAAGCTAAGGTTGTTTGGGTCTGACATGTTATAGTAAGTGCAGTGTGGGCTGAATGCAGCCCAGAAATCACAACCAGGGAGCGATATAGGTCATGCAAATATTGTGTGGGCCACATGCGGTCAAAGTGTCTGAAACATAGAAGGTGGAGCCAAGTGAAGGCAGTCAGACTCACCATCAGTCCCAGCTGAAGGTGGCCCAGAGAAAGCTGCAGATGTGGGTCCATTTGGACCAAACAAATATGAATAATAAACAATAAATGCCGCTAATAAATAATAAATTAAGTCATCAGTAACCTGAAGAAGATTCTGGATTCCTCTTTGTTAAAAATGGGAGGGGGGGAGGGGGTCTTTGCTGATCTGGATTGTTCTGCTCAGCCTCTATTTTCAGAGATGACAGTTCATGACTTGGTCGTGTCTCAGAGGTTTGTATCAGCAGAGGAGGGATCAGGTTTTTCCTGATAATCTTCCAGAAGACAGACCCTTTCATGACACAAGGGACAACTGGGTCCGAGATGCTCGTCCTAATTTAGACTGGAGGCTTTTCCTCGAGGAGTCCCGCCGAGGCTCGTCTTGGTGTCGTGTTTCTTCTAAGTGGCGTTCTTCTTTCCTGCAGAAGCATTCCTGATTCTCTCTCTGACCCCACTTTAACCTGCCCTCCATCCCACTCTGCTTCTGTTAGCTGATGACTTTCCTGTTTATTTCCTAATGATTAAACGATTTGCCGTTGCATCTCAACGTTTTCAAATGGAAACCTAATGCTTTTCTGCAGGGTTTTGAACAAACGCCAGCATGTCGGGGTGAGTAATTCTGTCCTGAACATTTCAACATTTTGAACTCATCATTAAAGCTTTCTCGTGACGAACTGATTGATTTTCTTTTAGGAAAAAGGTGTCTTCTAGTCGTAAGCATCATCTGAAGGTAAACGTTTCGACATTTGTTTACAGTGTATTTTGAGTGACAACATTTTCTAAATGTTTGCGATCTTCTTGAACATCAACTGTCTGTTCTTTATTTAATTGACAGAGTTTGATGCTGTCCATCGCTAAAGGTATACTGGAGGAGGAAGAGAGGGAGCGAGAGGAGGCGAAGAGGAGGTACATTGCTGAGACCTGCCCTCCTGTGTCCATGCCCAGGACCATGCAGGAGCTGCAGGCACGTCACAAATGAGCACCAACGCTTGTGCAGAGGATCTGATTCTGCGTATTTGATGTGAAATTTAATACTAGCTGCAATATTAAGATCCTAGCTTTAATTAGAGTAGAAAATCTAAAAGACTTTGTAACAAATCTTGTGAGTTTTGATGCCTCATAATGATTCTCTCCATAAAAGCTAAATTTCCGGCTCCATTTGCAGCTATACACCCTCCTCTTTCCAAAACTTTTTTGGGATGCTTTTGTGAATTTTTCTGTTTTTGAGGTTTTGCATTTGCATCCTGTGCTGAATCCTAAATCCCCTCCATCACAGCGGCCATTATTCTCAGCCTTGACAAAATAAAAACATGTGCACTATCACACAGACTAGCGAGCTGGCAGGTCAGTGACAGGTTAACATCTGCATTCATCCACCTCTGCTGGGTAACGGCAGGAAAAGATCAGACTGCATTTCTGTGTCTGTGTTCAGGAGCTGTGCAGGGAGATCCACCGTAAGATTGATGCGATCGACGAGGAGCGATACGACCTGGACATGAAAGTCAGCAAAGCTGACAAAGAGGTGAAATATAACCCTGCAGGACCTTTAGTGTGTCTGTGGTCAGATACTCAGGCATGATGCAAAATACAGCACAGCTCCTCAGAGGGTAAACCCTCCACTTTTAACACAAGGGACATTTTTTCAGCCAACACTGTTTTAATGTTTTGAAGTCTCTACAATCTGCTTTTCCAGATTGATGACCTAAAGATTAAAGTCCAGGACCTGATGGGCAAGTTTAAGAAGCCCGTCCTGAGAAAAGTACGTATGTCCGCCGACGCCATGCTGAAGGCTCTGCTGGGCTCCAAACACACAGTCAACCTGGACCTGAGGGCCAACCTGAAGCAGGTGAAGAAGGAGGTGAAGGAGGAGGTGAGGACCCAGCTTCCTATGGTGATGCATCCTATATCAGTCATGTTTCTGAATGAGCGGCACACAGATGAAGGCTGGATGAAATCAAGTATTAAGGAAAAAAAATAAGGACTTGTCTTTTCAACTTAAAAGTTTCTTTCTTAAAGATTCTATAAATCATAAATACTGACTGGCCTTGGCTAACGGTGTTGACTCAGGGTGAATCTCAGGGTTAGTCTCAGGGTTAGTTTCAGGGGTCAGGTGTGTCGTGACATCTGGGCCACATCTGGCCACAAAGCAGCTGTCAGTGTTCTAAAAGAGCAGCAAGCACAAGAAGCGGTCCAGATTCGATCCAAACATGTCTGCTGCCTGGTAGCACTGCATGTGCTCTCTGACACGGCTTAATGACCAGCTCCCGTCTTTGGACGTGTTTCAGGAGCTCCGTGATGTCGGCGACTGGCGCAAAAACATTGAAGACAAATCGGGCATGGACGGGAGGAAGAAGATGTTTGAGGCTGAGGCCTGAAAAAGCAGATTTCATCGTCCTTTTTGAACCTGTAAGACATTTTACCAAATAAACGAATGAACCTGCTGAAGGAGCTGTTCTGTCTTGCTTATGGGAACACCAGCGGGGTTAAAGCAGCTTTCTGGTTCACATGAATAAAAAGCCAAATGTATTCAAAAAGATGTGTAAGTTTTGGGGAATTAATAGATCAGTAATCTTTAAGTGGATCTTTTATCCATGTCTTTATTTTGTGGCGTCTATATTTAACAGAAATGTGGATCATGAATGCTCATATTAAAAATGGCCCAAATGTCTAATAGTTCGGTGGGTGTATATCCAGTAATCCCTGACAACCAAAACAGGCTTCTGACTCAGTTTTCCCCTTTTTTCTACTCTTGACTCTGTATGATGTCACGAGGAGTGAATCTTCCTAATAGGGTCATCTGGGTCTCAGGTGAGGCTTTTTGACGACAGTGTTAGCAGATGACTGGAAGCATAATGAATCACCTTGATAACGCAGACGGGACGGACAGCATCCCCAGTTTGAGCTGATCCTCCCTGTGAACTTAGCATTAGCTGTGAGATCCTCTTTACTGCTCATGGCCGACTTTTCAGCATCACGATGATCATTTTGAGAATATTTCCTAAATAAACCTGAGGTCAGTCGCAACTGACTTATTTGTAGCTGGTATTGAGCGTGTGCATCGTGGCTCCTGTGATGGGAGGAGCGCTGCAGCACAGCTGACTGAGGTCAAACTTCCTGTTAACCCCACTACACCAAAGTGGTCTCTGAGACAATTTCCAGTAAATAGGAGTGAACAGAGCTGACTGCTAAAATAATAATACTGCAGTCAAAAGCTGTAAAAATCTGAAACTTAAACTAAACCTATTTTTTTATCCTCTTCATCAAAACCCTGATGAAGATTACTTCAAACAAAAAGTTCATGTTATATTTCTGTAGCTTCCGAGGACTCCTTTCAAGTCACAAATTGTGCCTTTTTTCTTTTCTAAATAGAAGCTGAACTTCAGTTTAGAAACTGGGAGCGCACCATCATGGATGCTGTGGCGTCCTCTGGTGGTGCGCAGGTACACAGCTTTTTATCAGTATTATTATTATTTACGGATGTCAAATTATGGATAATGATTATGAACTTTATAAATGAGTCATAATTTCAGCATTGATGGCTTGTGAGGAAGCACTGATACTGATGTGACGGACTGAAAGCAGCAGGTCCCGTCCAGAGCTCCAGGCTGACTCGGGTTTCGTGGCTGCTGCTTTAAGCACGCTGATCAACTAACAGGCAAAACTGCCAGCAACAGACCTCATCTTCAGTGGATCCTGACTGTGACCCCTGACACGCCATGTAAATCCCCTTAAAATGACTTTTGTCAAATCCACAACTATTTGGAATTTAATCATCTTTTCTCATCAGTTTGACAGTTTGACAGAAAAGTTTAGGCATGAAGTTCAGATGATCTGAACTTGTTTGACCTTCTTTGCTCGAGCTGCACGACTTGTTCAGATCTGATGACCGTGGTGTGTCAGTGTGGCTGAGGTCAGGTGACTGCGGAGGAAAGCTTGTGCCGGTCAGCGCTCCTTCAAGCATGACTCACTGCAGGTTCGACCCACTTTGGTGTCTCCTGTTTGACTGCGCTTTGCATCTGTGACGAAGCAAATTTTCTACATCTCAGTCTGATGCATGTATCTTCAGTTTGGATCCAGGTTTTGGATCCAGTTTCCACAGAGTCTCCATTCAGTGCCTTCTTCAGCCTTTATCACTCATGATGAAACATTCAGAACAGCAAGAACAAGTGAAAGCTCTCGTTTTGATACCAGGCTCATAGTTTTCTAAATTTGTCAAAATTTTATCCAATATAGTGAAAACTCCACAAAACAGAATTAGATATAATCTTTTTAAAAAGTCCACAATACAGTGAAGCTGCAATAAGTGAACCGTGATATAGCGAAGGACCACTGTCAGATTTAACTAATAATATTACACTAGTATGAAGGTATAAATTTGATGACTGCATTAAATAAACTATATAAAAAAATTTACCTGAGGAGTTGTGAAAACTCACAGATTGTTCATTTTCCAGCAGGAAAAAAAAATAATTTAAGAGAGTAACCTTTGACTGGTGTTTTTATATATACAGGTCTCATCTCCCAGTGACCAGACTAGTCCAATCCAATCCAGTCCAGTCCAAATGTATTTATAAAGCACATTTAAAACAGATGACCAAAGTGCTGGACAGGAAATCAAGTGTTACACATTAAAATAAGAGATTAGTGGACTTGTCCTTCATTTTTCCTTCAGATTAATTTTAGTAAAGCATTTCTTTGAGTCTTTAGTTCCTTCTTTGTATTTGACATGGTCCTGGGTCATTGAGCCAGCACTTTCAGTTTGCTGTGGGTGTGCAGCTCTGAGTTTATCGTGTCTCTGTCTCTGTGCGTGTTTACCTCCCTGTGCCTGTATCAGGCTCAGAGGTGTGTGACGGGTCTGTGTTCCTGTCCTATTGCAATAGTGTTCCCACAGTCGTTTTCGAGTGCTGCGCACTGGATCCTGCCGGCCACACAGATGGTCCCCACTGTCCCGGTGTTTTGTGTTCTTTAATATTCTGTTTAGTGTATCGTGCTGTGTTTCATATTCGGCTCCTGGTTTGGATTCCTGGTGTATTCTTCGGTTGTGGTTATTTGTGTCTCTGTCCTTGTGTCACATTCTTGCGTCTTAGTCCTGGTCTGTGGTTCCACTTCCTGCTTTATTTTGGAATGTCGGTCCTTGTGCTTTGGCTTTAGTTTTGCTTCCTGTGTTTCCCTCCCAGCTGTTTCCCACTGTCTCATTACCTGGCGTGTGTGTGTGTATGTGTGTGTGTGTGTGTGTGTGTGTGTGTGTCATCATTCCTCTCATATATTAAAGGCATTTTTGTTCATTAATCCTGCCTCAGTGTCCAACATTTGGTTCTCTTTCCGATGGAATCATATCTACTCTCACCTTTATGTTTAAAAAAAGGAACACAGGAAATACAAATAAATCACTTCAATTAGTGAGAAACTTTTTCTAAATTTTCAAACTTTCAGATCCTTTCCAGATTTCATTTGAATTACGAGAATCTTTGATGTGCTCTCAGGTTTTGACGCATCAGGTCTTTTCTCCAGTTCACAGGTAAGTCCTTCATAAAAGTTGTTTGCATTATAGTGGTATTAAGTGTTAAATACACTGATGACTAATATTTTTAGGCAGGTAAAGTTAGGCTGCATTTTTGTTTGCATTCATCCCTTATAAAGGTAAATGTATTGATTTAATAAAATACTTAGTTTTGTCTTGCAGTTTTCCACAGCTCGTCTCTGCAGCAGTGCTGTGGGTTCCCCTTCCTCCTGTCTTTTTAAAAATGTTTTCATTAAAAACACAGCCTGAAATGCATATTATAAAAATGAAAGGACGGGTTCTCCATAGCTGAGGTGTTCCCAGTGTTTTCCTGCTCTACACGGACTCTAAATCATCTGCGAGCAATGTAAATACAAGTGTTGATATGATTCATAAAAGTTCTCTGTGGTTTCAGTTCTTCCCTGAATCCTGCCTGTCAGAGGATTGATGGCTCAAGATAATACAGACTACAATCTTAAAGGGCGGGTTATTTATAATGAGGCAGGTCCAGGAAGGGGGGAGATGACACTGTACTGTATTTCATGACCTTGCCAGCTCATTGGTTTGACCAGTAATCCACTTCCATAAAGAGAAAGTGCAGGATTTAGAAGGCCGAGTGAGATTGCAATAAATACCTTCTTAACACTTTGTCTGCCCGGGACTCTGTCTGTGTCTGTGTGACTCTGCAGCTCGGCTGGTTAACGTAAGGGTTCCTTCTTTTCCTCTGTGATGGTTTCGTAGATTTTGCTGCTTTATTTTGTCCTGTTTGCTCAGATGAAAATGTCTCAGGGGAGGGTTGTAGATTTGATTTCAGAGGAGAATGTTATATGTGTGAGTTTGGCTGTTGTTGGCTCCGCACCAAATATTTAAAGCTGGTGTCAGTTTGATAAGTTTGTCGTGACCAGAAAAGTTCCTGGAGGTTGGTTTTGGCAGTCAGTGTGTATTTGCTATTGTGTAGAATTATGTTGGCGTATTTCAGGATTTCAAAGGTTCAGAGTAGTTGTCCGTCTCGACGTGCGCTCGCTCTGCTGCACTGGCACACGGTGATGTATGGCGTGGTGATGTGGCACGATGAAAGGCAACACCACTACAACGCACCAACCCGAAAAGCGATCTGTTGGTGTTTATCCTCCTGTCAGCGCTGGGGCTGAGGGGGGTGGGCGTGGGGGTGGGTGGGCAGCGGATGAAAACCGGGTGTAACGTTTCAGGGACTTGTCTTCACATTTTACACTTCAGTTTAATCCCCGCTTATCAAATTTAGCCTGTTTCTTTCCACAAGCATTGAAAGATTTAAGCTCAGTATAGCTTTTTTTTCTTTTTGGCTTCTGTAATCCGGACAGATTTCACATTTTTCTTTGAATTAAATTGGTTTAATTGTATCTGTATTTGCACTTTTGTTTTTTTTTTTGAGGAAAACTTCTTTTGGCTGCGGTTCGGTCCACATCTGTCGTTATCTGGAGCTCTCACCCGTTTGGCACAGCCAGATGGAAATGCAAGAGACCTGGACAGTAACATCGTCTAGTACCTGAAGCTATCAGTCCCTGACTAACCCTAACCACAGACCTAGTGGATGTTCCTAGAAAAATATTTTAATGCACATTTCTTTTTCTTTTTTTGTCTCTTTCCTAATACTTTGCACCTTTTTTCCATTTTGTGGCTGGTAAAGTTGTTGATAGTCTTCTAAAGGTGTTTAAGATACAATAAAAAAGCTTTGTTTATTTTCTTTGAAAAGTCTTTTACATGATTTAATTCAGACTGTTGCACTGAATTGAAATGTCTCTTCTACGTTCTTTTTTTTTTTTTATTTTTGTCAGTGTGAAGCCGTGTGTGTCTGCGGTCAGCCAGCAGGCTATTTTTGTTAAATGTTCTCATGTCTTGGCTGTCTGAGGGATGTTCTGCGGTGTTGGGTTACTGTGACTCCTGCTATCTTTTCTCCAGAGACAATCCTACTCTCACACACGCACACACAAAAATCAAGGCCTCTGCAAATATGATTTTATCTCCAGAGCAACATGCTGTTGTGCCCTTAGAGTTCGGAGTGCCTTAAAATACACTGTGAGCCCTGGAGACACCCCCCACGCCTGCCTCTTTTTGGCTTACAGATGACAGCCATGTGTTCCTGGTCAGCTATGTGCTTGAGGATGCCTGTAGTAGTTGTCACACATCTTTTCTTTGAGACAAGCCTGGTGTCTTTTTTTTCTCCTGTATGATGAAGACGTTCGGAACAGCTGTGGCTCCAGGAATAGTCTTAATCCCGTCCTCCATCACAGCTCCTAAACATTGCAAGCAGCTCAGGCAATAACTGCCTATCCTCCGAGGACCTCAAGCAGCGTCTTCTGGCTGATGCTTAAAGGGTTGGTTTACCCTTCCAGTGATATCTAATTCACAGTGTGAACTCAATTTGCAAGCTAAACAAAAGTTCCAGCTGATACTATGGAAGTGTCAGTAGATGTTTCATGCAGTGAATCCAAGTATTGCAAACCTCTAGTGATCTGATCTTGTGGTAGATTAAAATTCAGAGGCTCACCAAAGTACTGAAGTCACCTGAATAACAAGAACGAAGGTTACACTGGAGGAAGATCCAGAATAAGTGAATATGTGGCCTGACAGAGTGACAGTTATCCACAGACAATGCCCAAACCTCTGTGAGGATAATAATGTATCCTTCCAACCAGAAAGCTTGTGCAAAACTAACTGACTGTGGCTTGGATATGGATTCTAAACTGACAAAAATTGGGAATCATTTCGAGTTCAGGCAACTCGAGGCTCAAGCCGTATTCTCGATCCAAATCCAAGCCTTGGTGAGGAGCATATCAAGTATGAAAACTTCAGCACTATGCTCTGCTTTTTGCAGACGATGTGCTTCTCTTGGCTTTATCAGGCCTAACCTTTAGCGCCCACTGGGACATTTTTGTAGGCGAGTGTGAAAGTCAGTGTCTCCAAGGCTGAAGCACTGGTTCTCTGCTGAAACTGCAGATTGCTCCCTCTGGGTTTGGGGTTGAGTTGCTGTTAAGGACTTTAAATATCTTGGGGTCTTGCTTGCAAGTGCTGGCAAAGTAGAGTGTAAGATGTCCAAGCTGCCTGGCGTGGCATTAGCAGTAATGCAGGAGCTTGACAGGACCGGTATGGTTAAGAGGCATGAGCCATAGAGTCAGTAACTTTTGATTTAAAGGCCCATTCTCACCCATGGTTACAAACTCCGGGTGGTGACCAGACGAGTGAGACAGTGTCGACCGGCAGAGCTCAGCCTTGGAAATCGGGATGCTTGGACATCTGCTCCTTTGTGTCAGAAGGACTCAGATGAGGTGGTGTGGTGCCTGCCTTTGGAGGTTTTACAGGCATGTCCGGCTGTGAGGAGACCCCGGGGCAGACCCTGAACTCGGTAGTGGTGTCGTATGGCTCATCTATCAGAGGAACGCTTCAAGGTCTCCCAGGAGGGGCTGAAAAATGTTGCAGGGAAGAGAGATGCCTGGAATACCCTGCTTAAGATCTGAGACCCATCTTTGGACGAGCAGAAGATGACGTGGGTGGGTGCATGTTAAACATGCTCTTCTGCTAGGGATAATCTTTACAAGCAAAGGTCATATTTGGGGATGGTTTAGCTTCAGACCACTTGGTTGTGAGCTCCTCAGATCACTGTGATCCTTAAATCAAGTGCTGGACGTTGTACTATAAAGTTCATTGTGCATATTGTACTGTGTATGTGTACTGATGAGTGTTTCTGTGTATTCCAGGCAGTCATTGTGGCAGTTTTTCAATATAATATGAAAGGGAAATTTGGGCATGAACAGAATGTAAATATTTATTACTTATTATCATGCTGATGTTAGCGCCAAAGTTCAGGCTTCTTTAAAGGGGTGGAATAAATCAAACCTATTATGTTGGCATTCTTTACTTGTTGCACTGGCTTTTAGTTGATTTAAATAGATTTTAATTGCTTTCTACCCTAAAGTAAAACTCGGACCTTTGTGTGGTGCTAAAATCACAAGATTAACAAACCAAATTCCACAGTTGCTGAAATGTTTCCTCGGACAGTGTTGGCCCTGCGTCCCTTTAAGCCGCGCTGCTAAAAATAGCGGTATGGTTCATTAACACGTCCTGGGTTACAAAGAGCCGTTCCATGAAGTTTCCTGGAATTAACATGATGTCTTAAGATAGAATTTGCTTGGTCCAAACGTGAAACGTGCGACAGGTGTGTGTGGGAGTCAGACAGCCTTGGCAACAGGAGACTTTAGACGTGATGTGACATTTAAATAAACATGAGTTTAGTTTTTACCTTTTTACTGCTTTATGATGCAAATGTGAGTTCTGATAATGTATGGATCTGTGATTTAAAGCACAAACATGAACATCTGTGAGCAGCCTGGCTGTAAGAAGCAGTCCAACATATTTTTACTCCATCTGCAGAAAAGCACACAAAATGTTTCAGGCCACATTTGAAAGTGTCCCAAAGATCCGTTTAATAATAATAATAATAATAATAATAATTGCATAAAGAAAATCTGCCTCGGCAGTGATCCACAGAAATATAACACAACTGCGCTATTCTTAGATCTTTGCCAC
>VUQK01020563.1:29884-51731 GCA_015106715.1 Bujurquina vittata
TTTATTTGCATTTACTACATGACATTTAGCTTCTTCTAACTTAACTGATTATTATTGAATTATTTATGGCTCATTGATGTGACATCTTTATTTCTGTCTTCATCCCTGGGTGGTCCCAGGGGGTCTGAACTCTTAGTATTCCTTATTTCAGATTTGAAATAATCATTTATCCTTTATTCCACGCACTCCTGCCACAGTTTATAGTTCCTGCTTATATTTCTAGAGCTTAATTAGCCTCGCCTGCTTTTGCTGCGACTCATCCTCCTGTGTACGTCCTCTACGTTCACCTACGCTCTCTATCCTCTCCTTTCAGTATCCTTGACATTCCCTGTTTTACTTTGGCAGTCATCAGTCTGTTTTATTTCCACCTCCTGTCCTTTTGTCACTGATCATCTTCACCTGTGTGTCCTGTGTCTATAAAAGCGTATATACGACTGCACTGTAAATGTATTGAGACTACAACGGTTTTATAGAATAAACTCCTACAGGCATGAAACAGATTTAAACAGAAAGGAAGTACTCACACACAAATATTGATGTCTCCTTAATGATCCTCATACATGATTAATTCCCTGATCTCTATGGTTGCAGTAACGTTTAAAGAATCAGAGCATCATTTGTCATCACTGCATAATTCTGTTAAAAGTCAATAAAAATGCATTTGTCTAAATCATAATGTCACAAATATGCTTTATGTGCACCCAGTATAATTTGTTTCTCTCTGCAGGAAAAGACTTTCTGCGAGGCGTAAGCACACCCTTAAGGTAAGACTATTCAAAGATAAGCAGAGCAAAACAAGCCTCACATTTCCTCCATCTACTTACCCGTGCCTCCTCTTACCTGACATGGTGTGATGATGCAAACTCCTCAGAGCTGTATGCTCGTGGTGGCAACTAATTTGCTGGATGCTGAAGCGACAGTGAAGGCCAAAGACAGGGAGACGTTTTTGGCAGGCCAATGCCCTCCCATTGAGCTGCCATACTCCAGGGACGAGCTCGTGGTGAGAACAAATGGAGAGACTGTTTCTGACAAACCTTCTGTGCACGCTGGCTCTGAGAGCTCGGCACACTGTATCTGCAAAAAGCAAGCCCACGAAACACCTTTGAATTAAGAGCAGCAGAGGAAACGGTACAGAAAGCACAACCAAAGGCAGCACAGTTCAGTGTGTTGAGTTCTCACAGACAGTGTTTTTACACACATTTTTGTTGTGTTTTTATTTTTTTGTGGGTGTCTCCAAAAAAGCTTTTATCACTGTCATCTTTAGGAACTGTGCAAGAAGCTTCATGAGCAGATCACCATCAGCGAGGATGAGCGATACTGTATCGAGTTCAAACTGAACATGGTGCTCAATGAGGTGAGACACCCTTTGAAGCCTACTCCTTACATCAGCAGGGTTCTAGCCAGCAGCTGAGGATGCAGAGTTGTTATATAGCAACAGTATTTCACATTTAATCTTTCAGGTCAATGATTGTTCCTTCTGCCTGTAATCCTCCTCAAGGTCAGGGACCTCAACATCAAGATTGTGGATCTGAGGGGAAAGTTCAAGAGACCCCGGCTGAAGAAAGTGCGCATGTCTGCCGACGCCATGCTGAAGGCTCTGCTGGGCTCCAAACACACCGTCAACATGGACCTGAGGGCCAACCTGAAGCAGGTCAAGAAGGAGGTGAAGGAGGAGGTGAGGCTGCTTCATCTGGTCCTCGCTCAGCCAATCATAAACAAGTTTGCCTTGTCTGTCTCTGTGATGTCTTTAACCTGTGGGCTCTAAGTCCTCATCAGTGATGTGACGTAACCATAGCCTGGGGGGCGTGGCTTCTTTGACTTCACACACTGGTTTCTAGAGTTTGAAGCTACAACGTTGCTATTTTGGCTATCTTCATGTTGGGTTGTTCTGGAGCCAGAAGTGACCAAATTTAGGCCAAAGGGTGGTGTGCTAGAGCCAGATCCATGAAGTGGGTCACACGGGACGGTTTGCAACAAAGCGTCTGTAACAGACTAATAAATAGACTAAACTAGAATTTCACTCACTGAAACTGGAGCACCCAGCAGATTTTATTATTCGTCATATCATTTCATTAACAACACTCTGAGAGGTACCAACACATCCACGCTGGCACTGAAACTGATGTTGCACAGCATGGAGATGGGAAAAGAGGCACATGTGGCTCCAGAGCTGCGGGTTCAAGACTCCTGGTTTAGGCTTTCGTTTCTTGAGGCGCCTGCTTGTTGCGATTTGGTGCTATATGAATAAAACTGAATTGAATCATCGATGAGGACTTAGACCTCAGAAACAGCAACAATCCATTTTTGGCCACTAGGAGGCAGACAAAACATCGAAACGCTGCTGAGTTTTGATTGGTTTGATTGGCAGAATTTTGCTGCCTGTATTGTTATAATACCATGTTAGTGATCAGCCTCTGAACTAACAGAGCACTGTTTGTGTTTGCAGGACAAGCAGCTGCGTGATGTGGGAGACTGGCGTAAGAATATTGAAGACAAGTCTGATAGGAAGAAGATGTTTGACAGCTAAATGTGAGGAATCAGAAATCCGGTCTAAAGTCTTTGGAAGGGTTTTAATCCACAGTGCTGCATATCCACTTTAATTTGTAGAATCTTGATCTTGTTAAATATCATCTAGAGGTTTAAATCTGGAGAAAGTTTGTGGTGCTCTCTAAGTGTTACAGTAAGTGATAAATGGCCTTTCCTTTAATTCAAAGCTTGCGCCGCTGAAATGCAGGTATTCTGGGATGTGCACTGATGCCAGTGAGACATGGTTGTTGCAGCTTTTGCATATCTCTCTCCGGATTATACTCTTCACTTGAATCTAAGCTTCCTTCATGCTTCAGCCTGTGTTGAAACTGTACTGTGATATATTTGTACTGTGTGTACTCGTGTCAGTTTGTACATGTCAGATGAATCAATCCCACCTTTTGTCTGTAAAGGCCGATCAATGCTTTGCTTTAAAATAATAATATGCCTCTGATGTGTGTGCAGTGGAGTCACATTTAGCAAATAAATCATGTCCCATGTTCTAACTGGCCCAACACGAGTGAATGAAACACAGCATGCTCTTTACACACACACTTTTTGTCAGTCCTTATTTTGTGCTTATTTGTTGACGTGTTAGCATTTGTGTAATATTCAGAAAATAGTCTGTTTGACGCCACTTAGTTGTCCAAGAAGCATTAGACCATTAGATCTGTTCCCACCAACTGTGAAGGAAAAATATGGACCTCACCTGGTGGTTTGTGAAGTTGTGTTGTGAAGCTTCAGGCTGAGCGTTTTCACGATATTTGGTTTTTTTAAACTGAACATGTGGTGGACCTGACTGAGAAGCCAGTGGACTCTGCAGTTTTGTGACTCAGTATTATGGTTAATGAGATAATTAATTCTGCGCAAAATCATCAGGAAAGTGTTTCATGGCTTCACAAAGTGAAGGTCCCATAGAGTTCAATGCAACTGTGCAACCACAGCAGTCACCTTTAAGACAGGCCCTGAAGTCCTATTCATCGTTTATAGTGTCTATGCCCCCCTTCTGTGGTAACACAGGTCCCAGCGTGATGAGGGACGGAGACATTTCCTGTAGTACACTTTTATTTCCTGGGTTACTTTGTAGCTAATTGCGCTGTGACCTTTAACAGTGTCTCGTTGTTTCAAACCAACGAGTGTTACTGGAATGCTAGGAGTGCAATTATGTTTTTAGTGTGTGCACTTATGAACTTAAAACACTTTAAGAAAGCAAGTCCCATAGACTGAAAATAAAAGATGGATGCAGCTTCTTAACCTGCATTCCTTCTAATGAGCAGCAGCGGGCAACTTCTGATTGCAAAAAAAAAACACTGCTTTCTTGACAAGATTAACTCGGTCACTAGTTTCAAGTCCTGTTTAACACAACATGTTCTTTTTGAAAGTTACAGAGCCTGCCAGCGTCCAGGAGGGTGGAAAAGCTGGATTTGCTTTACCGAGCAGATCCCCTCACATGAGACGTTTGGTTTAAAAAAAGCTAAGAGGGTATGAGGCCTCAGAAACAGGACTTTGTGTAACATCACGGTGCCTTTGTCCATAATTCTTCTCCAGCCTGTGGGAAATACCCAATGTGAGAAGTCTTGCATGAGCCTGACACGCCAGTGGTGGAACAAGTAAAGGCCAGTGTAGAAGAGAACAGCGTGCCTCCTTTGTTGCAGAAATGTAACTCAGCCTATATTCTGAGCACTAAATTACTTCATGTTCATTCATTATCATGTTTCTAAAACAAAATGTGATGTGCTTTTCTCATCATTTTGCTGTCCAATTAAACGCAAAAGCTTCATGTTCACCTTGTTTGTAGATTTCTTGAGTTTGTAAAACACTGGTTGATTTTAGCTAACGGACGTTTGAGCGCAGCTCCAGCTGAAAGGGAGTGAAAATAATGCAGATTAACTGAATATTTTTCACCCGCATACTTTAAAGGTTGTGCTTTATTGTAAAGACTGAGTTACTTTTTCAGGAGGATGAACCAACACTGATTTCAAATATATTGGAGCATTGACGGGAAAGTACTGAAATAATATTTACGGTTGATCTGTGTCATAATAACTGCATATAATTACTCAGCTGACTTCTAAACCTGAACCCTCCATGCTTTTAATACACTTTTTAATCTTTCCACATACATTTTTGTCAGGCTTTTTTCCCCATGGAGCAGAAAAGGTGAGCCATTACATGAGCTCTTATATCTTTTAGATTTTATTGTTAATTTTACCCCCAAATCATTTCCTTTCCTTTCTTTGCAGATCTGATCACTCAGTTGTGACTCAGCAGGCTTTGCTGCAAAGGTATGCTCAAGTCCAAAATATCCATGAATAGTTTCAGGTAGTAAAATAAAAATAATCAACTTTCACCTGAAACCTGGAGACACAGCTGGTCCCAGTCCCAGTCAAATGCTGCACAAACCTGCTCAGTTTATAATGATAGCAGTCCTGCTTGATACTTAACATAGCACCCACTGCAGGCTAACCTTAGCTTGCTGACTCACCAACTTTGTTGCGTCAGTTTTAATTTGTTATCTGTGGAGTTTCTGTGGAGCCTTCCATACCATCAGTGTTTGATACAATCCATGAATCAACAATCAGATTGTCACAGTTTCCATATAGGAGCACGAAGATATCAGAAATACTTTATTAACCTGCAGGAAGTTGGTCTCATTGCAGCTTCACACACGCAGAGACTCCACAGGCTCGAATAAATCAACTATAGAAAATAAAAACAGACACACAGGAGTCAAATGGATACATCATCTACAATGTTCTAGCATTATTTAGACAGTATACAAACTATATATAAAAATATAATAAATGTAAGCAATACAAAACTGAAATGCAGTGTAAGCATATTCTATTGCTTCTTTCAAGACATAGTTGCTTTACAGTTACTTCAACAGTGAAGAACTCATAATCATCACAGCAGCTGCTGATCACACGGTCATGTGGAAGGATTCCACAGACTCTGCAGTCCTGTGGAAGAATCAAGGGCACCTAATGACTCAATAGATCCTCCGCCCTCCTCCACCGTGCTCACAGCTGCTCTGAGGTGTTGGTGCTGCTGTGCATTCTGGACAAACATCTGCACTTTGGTCTCTTTGTTCCACAAGTCTTTGTGGTTTGTTCACATTCACCTGGCTGCAGGTGCTGCAGCCATTGAAGCAGTAGGGTTAGGGTGGATTTGGTTTCTCAGAGGACTGCAGAGTCCTCTGAGAAATTTCTATTTCACATGACTGCATTTTAAAAATGTTAGAACAGAGCTTTGTTTCATGGGTGCACTTGGTGATTTCATTTCACTTGACACGCCAACAATGTCTTGTGTATTTGGGATCTCATTCCTCAGCGTTACCGCAGGTTATATTTGACCTGTGCTGACGGCTGAAGCGTATCCTCGGATAACAGCTGCCTCTTCACTGAGATTCACACCAGCCAGAATTAGACATGAGAACAGAGAAGGAGAACCATCTGGAGGGATTTTACAGTCTCCTCCATGCGGACCTACAGTAACCTGTGGAAAAGTGGTGCTCACAGTGACTCCTTCTTCTCAGCATCAGGAAGGAAACCATTATCTCTGTCAAACTCAGAGGTTTGAACGTGAATAACTTCAGGATCAACAGGTAAGACATGGATGAGAGTCTGAGGGTCTATTTCACCTGGAAAAAACACACATCAGACTCGGTCTTTACTGAAGACTGTCATCCATGTTCGGTGCTGCTGGAATCCAGCTGATTCTGACAAACAGTGCATAACAACAGAGCAATAAATCTTCATCGCATGTGGGGTTCATCCCTTTATCCCAGCTGTTGATTGTCAGTATCATAACCAATGGTAGGTCTAACCCTGGTTGATGTCACAGCTGCACATCTGGACGTAACTTTTTCCCACCTTTAAGCTGCCTTACTTGAGGCACGAGTGGGGCAAAGTTGAGGCAGCTCATCTGTTTCTGCACATCTCCATAAATGTCATTGTAGCAGTTACACGAGGCACGAGGATGAGAATCAAGATGCAATAATGGGGAGTTTTGGTAAACAGCTGGAAACGTGTCAGTATTTGCTCTTTCATCTCTAACCCCTCATTTCACTGAAGGGCCCACGATGCTATCATTAATCAGAAACGCTTTACGTGTGTTGTAAACATTAACAGTATATCCACTAGATGGCAGAAAAATATCTCCCGCTGACCTTGTGCTGAAACAAGACTCTCCATTGAAAAGCTGAGCGTAAGCAACACTTCATGTAAATGTGCATTTATCAGCACTTTTATTCCCTTATTTCCCAGTTTCTTCTCTAAAAAAAATACCCTTTGAGTACATCAGCTCAGTGCTACATCTATGGTGGGTCATGCAGTCCTGCAGGCCTGAGCTCCACAGCAGCAGCTGATCCTCCTCTTTAGTTCTTCCTCTCTGAATGAAGCCTGTTAATGAGTGAAATCAGCTGCTCTCAATGTCACATACTTCAGCTCCTCTGAGAAACACCACAGCGAGCCTTGGTGTTAAAGCGTTGCAATTACGCAAATTTAATTACAGACAAATGTGAGAAATAGTCGGTGGTGCATTGTGCATGGTGCTCACAGTGTGACCGCAGGCACTTTCTTCAGTTTGATTTAATTCACCGCCGCTGGAAACCTTCAGGACAGCTTTCAGTGGCCTTCATCTGTGAAGCAGAGGTGGTTTCACCCCACAGTTATTACACGAGCAGTGCCGGTGAGGCGGTTTCCATCCTGTCCAATCCTTCATCCTTCATCCAGCTCTGATCCATGTGGCCAGTCTGAAGGGAGAGAAAGGAGGTACTGTCAGAACAGAAGAAGTTGTTCTAACGAGTTATTCTAACGATAGAAACTGTTTTTTTATGAACATCCTGGTGATTCTTCCAGTGGGAAATGGCCAACACGTTCCTGTGGAGCCTACACCCTGCAGCTGTGTACTGAAGAGGATGGCAGTGTTTCCCTTCTCCTCCTCTAAGTTCAAATCAGGTTTTAGGAGCATTGTGAGCCCTTCAGGGCCCTCTGATTTTACCTACCACGTCAGTTTTGATGTGTTGTCCTTGGAGTTTTTGTGTTTAAAGCCAAATCGGTGAATTACTAAACCCAACATGGAAAATTGGAGTAGAAACCAACAAAATGAAGCAAGCCATTTAAACCATTTAAAGCTGACTGCGTTCAAACGCTTACAGTGTCTGGCTGACACATATTTACAGTAAATTTGAATGAATGGTATTTTAACACCTTAAAGCCTTAATGACAGGCAGTAAATCTGACTGCAAACCATCCCTGAAACACAACCAGAGAGTGGATGGATCCGAGCAAGCCACCACAAGCATCAGGAGTATGCATCAACCTGCGTGTAAACATAAACATATAGTTATTAATACTTTCACATAGTGAGGAAAGGCTGCACGCTTCACTCGCATTTCCAGAGTTGTGCTGGAGGTATGGAGCATTCCTGAAGCTCGGGTTGTAGGTCAGGCGTTTTCATAGGAAACAGCTCCCGGTCGCTGTGCCAGGACCGTAAACCTGAGCCCAAACGCTGCCCATTAATGCTGCGTTCCCAGCGTGACTCACGGCCGTATCACTCAGACCTGTCAGCACCTCTGCCCCCCCCTCCGATAGTCTGATCTTTCAGCTCTGCACACATTTACACTCGTTCGTGGGCCTGAGGTGGTCACCAGAACGCTAACTTGAAATGAATTTGAAAGCTAATTTGAAAGCCAGTTCTTAAGAAACAGCAAAGACCTGAGAGATGCTTCTGGACTTTCAGCTGATCCATCTGCTGGTCACTGAAGCCTCATCAGAACCCAGTAGAAGCACCCGGATAGAAACACCATCAGTCATGGATCGGCCTCCCCCGAGCCGGACCTCAGCATCACTGAAGCAGCGCTGGCTCATCCTGACTGAGAACAGAAGGCAGAAACATCCACAGAAGAGCTCTGAAGGTCCTTCGGGAAGCCTGGAGAGCTGCCTCGGAGAGTTCAGGATACAGGAGGTCACACCAAATACTGACCTTCAAGCTCGTTAGAACTGTAGAGTCTTTCTTTTTTGCTGTATTCCCATGAGACCTTGAGCTTCCACACAGTATGTAACCATCCAGTTTCAGATCTTCACTGGTCTTATGGACATGCGTACCACGCTCCACTCGGGTGAAAACACTGTGGTGCTGTTCATTAACGGCTCTTTGTAAGTTAATCATCATTGCAAACAATGGCCATGAGCTGACATAGAGTACATTCAGTCATCCTGAGCGTCCTGTTTAAAAGTAGAAGCTGTCTGAAATTCTGGCTCTAATTCTGGGTCTAAAAAGTGAATCTAGTGTGGAAGCACCTAAAGGCCAGTGGGGGGGGTCACTGCTTTGGTTGCAAAGACCTCAGTGTTGTAAAGAAGTCTTGGGGAGAATGGCCCATGGCTCCCTTTTTAACAGCTGACCTCAGTAAATTCTTTCTTCACGATTTGAAGGTCTCTGTTTCTAGTTTCAGGTTATATTGACTACAACATGATGCTTGCTCCATAAATTATGTTTAATGGGTGTGAAACGAGCGGTTGCTTCAGGGCAGATGCACCGCTCCTCGGGTCATCAGTCAGATCCTCCCCAGGTTCAAAACAAGCCCCACCCTCAGAGCGCCATGCTCTGTGACTACTACTGAAGAATCATCTAAATTCATTTCATCTCACTGAGAATTCAAAACTGCATGTGCAGAATCCCCACACACAGACTGTGCGTCTTATAATCTCTCTGATGGTGAACGTGCTCGGCTTGGGGTTCCCTCCAACCAGCAGGAGACATCCTGGTAACTACGTCCAGCTTTCATGCACGCTCTGTGAGAAGAGTTAAAGATGGCACCCTTTAAACACACTAAGTCCTAAAATGCTTTGTTGTACTTTTATGCATTCCAGAAAAAATACTGGGAGGCAGCAGGTAACTTTATCCACATGGAAAATCTGGCTTCAACCGACCTGAAATCATGCCCACACATGTAGCACAAGTGTGAATCTGAGAGGGCCCCCTGAAGCCAGAGAAAGGTCTGGAAGCCTTTCTGAAGCCACATCCAGTTTGAAAGAGGGAGCAAGCCAGCCAGGTATTTATAGACTACAGAAATGTGAGCTTGGTAAGCACTTTATTCGGAGCAATGATTAAAAGTATTGCAAAGTTTTGCAGGCTGTTGCTGTATTTTTGTTTTTAAGCCTCCTCCTGAGCTCAGAGGGTCCAGACGCTCCTCGTTCATTGAGAAAATCTCAGACCTCAGATATTTGGACCTGGGTGGATGTTTCATGGGGTCAGCTTCCGAATTCAGCTAAAGTCGTTATATTTAAGACTGAATTACATCAAGGAAAAACCTGAACACCGCCCTGCAATGTTTACCACTGAGGATGAAAGGACACACACACACACACACACACACACACACACACACGCACACACACAGCCTTTGGCCCGTCCTGTATTGAGAGGTGTGGGGCAGCTGTGGAGCTGACAGCAGGGACTCACAGCAGCTTTAAAGGACGTACCCTGTGTGAGAAATGTGCCGCTAATTAGTGATAAAACGCTCATGTTTCCACGTTGCTCTGACACACCAGGACTCCTGAAGACAAACGCAGGGTGGCTCGTGTGACGCTCACACGGGGACTGAAGGTCCAGTGTGTGGCTTTTAGAGGAGCTCAAGAGCTGCGACGTCACTTTTAGGCGATTCTGCTTAAACTCAGAGTGTTGCCACCTTTGGTTTAAGCGATCGCGCTTCAGTCAGACCTGCATATCTCTGTTTCTATGCTTTCTTGGTGAGGGTCAGTCACATGAAGCCTTTCAAGGGCTTTGAGTGAACAGAGCGGTGTGAATATCAGCTCCCTGAGACTGTGAATGCAAAGAGAGTCAAAACCAGCCTGAGAACTCTTTTTATCTTTGCAGCTCATTACCAACTTTTGAATTTGAATGTCTTCAAGGCGACGGCAACCCAAACACGTCTGTCCCTCTATTTCCAGCAGTCCCGTGTTCATTTAATTAAATGTTTGGACTCTGATGGTTTCATATCAGATGTGAATCATCACCATCCTTCTCTTCCTCCCTTTTATAGCATCCCAGTGGCACCCATTAAAGTCCTAAAATGAAATGAGGCTCCTCCTTGATAAAGCCAGATTTATGGGACAAAGTTGGCGGGGGTTGATGATATTTCAGGAGCTTGCTGGCCGATTGGTCTGAGGATCCTGCATTTCCATAAACAGGGGCACCATATCCATATCTGATGCCCCGTATATATACACCCCGAGGATGATTTCTTTCCACTGCCATTGCTGCCCTCCTCCTGGACTTTCTGTCTCGTCGTAGGTGAGCCCAGTTTCCCTTCCTTCCTCCTCCTCCTCCTCTCTCTGCATGGCTGCACAGAGCTGGTAACGGGTATGAAGCGGCTGCTGCGTGGAGTCTTTTTGGGGGAAAGCTGTTGGTAAAGTGCTAAGGTGATGAAAGTGCTGACCTCGGGGCTTTCTTAATAACTGAAGGGAAACGTGATCCGGGGAGAGGCTGATCACTGCAGGATGAGGTGTCAGCATTGTGTGTGTGTGATGCTCTTATTGGACTTTTCTACAGCTGGGAGCATTTGGCTCTTTGGGAAAGTTTGGAAATTTCTTGTAAGCTTGGGCTTTCTTTCTTTTATTTTTAAAAACATTTCTAAAATTTGGAACCATTAGACTGATTTTCATTAGATTGGTTCTTTTTCCAGAGCTGCAGACACGTTTGCACAGTTTCCAGGTTAGTGTGAGAGCTGCTGCAGGAACTGCTGGAAATGATTTCATAAACTTCGGTTTGATGCACAAAGGGAGCTGTTGTTATTACCGTGCATTTGGTTCCTGGACTGGATTTTTCTGGAGGTTTGAATCTCTGCATGTGGCTGTTTCTGGAGCTTTGTGTGGGACAAAAACTCAAATTTTGATGCAGTTATGATAGTTTTTCTCTTTTTTACTTCCCTGTGTCTGTCTTAGATGTTTGTTCTGAAAAATAAACACTGAAAGAAAGTGATGTTTTACGCTACGAAAGCATTGGGAAGTTAAAGCTTTGTGGAGCTGCAGGAAGAGCTGGATCGCGCCGTTTCGATTGTGTTGTGATTGGTAAAACGTGGAGCTGAGTCTGAATGTTTGGACAAATATAATAGTTACTCTTTTTGTGGAGTGTGTTTACACTCAAAAACAACCTGAACTGAGCTGCTTTGTGTCGCGTTACCGGCTGCAGAAGTAAACTTGTGAGTTATTTTCATTAAAAATAACTCTGAAACATGACTCTGGGACCGGCTGTCTCGTTGAGATGGGTTTGTCTTTGGGGGGTGTTTACTCGCCGGTGTTGGCTGCAGAGCTGCTGCTGCAGCACATTCTGCTGGAAAGATTCTTCTCTGCTAAAGGAATTGAAGTGTTAACTCCCCGAGGATTTAGTCACGAACACCTGTAAAGGAGCTTACTGCAGGCGTCAGCGGCCACATTTGACCCCAACCCCAAAGTTAGCTCTGTCACCACTCAGCTGCTCAGCAAGTGGCTGATAGATCACATTTCATACAAAGGAAGGAGTCTCACATGAGTCCTTCCTGATGAGTTTCTCTCCTGTTTCTTTTCCCAAACAGATTGTGAAGAAAAGAAACCGCCAACATGTCCGAGTAAGTCCTCTTCATCGTGCATCAAGTATTTTAGCTCAAGTTCAGAAATATCATGAGTGAAATTACTCAAATATTAAAGTTCTTATTGTGGGAGTGGGGATGGGTTTAGAGGACAGAAAGAGGGAAGGAGGAAAGGAAGGACAAAATACAAAAGAGGAAGGACGGAAGGAAGAAAGATAAAAGGGAAGGAAAGAAATGAAGTGAAGGATAATAGTGAGAAAGAGAGAAGGAAAGGACAAAAGAAGGAAAAAATGGACAAAAGGGAAAGACAGTAAGAAAGGAGGAAAGAAAGAAGGAATAAGAAAAGGAAGTAAAGAGGACAAAAATCAGAAAAAGGAAAAGTGGACAAAGAAAAGGAAGAAGGAAAGGATGGAACAAGAGAGAGACGGTGAAATGAGGGGAAAAGGAGGAGGTGGAAAGAAGGGAAGCGTTAAAAAGGGAGAAAAGAGCAAATGTTGAAAGCAGAAAAGAGGACAAAATGAGAAGTAAAGGAAAAAAGAGGAAAGAAGGAAATGATAAAAGAATGAGAGAAAATACTAAAACAGCAATAAGGGAATGAGGAAAGGAAAGAATGAAAGACATGAGGAAAGGACTGATAAATGTAGAGGCATGAAAACAGAAATGTTTTCCTACAGAAGTTTCAGAGCGAGTGAGTTTCTTTGTGTTTGAACGGCTGTTTAATTATTGTTCTCCCTCCTCACAGGAAAAAGATGACTTCGAGCCGCAGGCATCATCTGAAGGTTCGTCTCACTGAGCTTCAAACTGACAGCTTCATCACTTTTATCACTTTAAACACCACAGAGAAGTTAATTCTACGCATAGACTGTATGTAAAAGATGGCTGTAGCCACTGTAACGCCACTTCCTGGTTTGCAAAGTCCTGCCTTTGAAGCTCCAGCAGTCTCCATCCAGGCTTATTAAAACCGGAGGTCTGAGCCCGGCCGATATAAAGTTTTAAGCCGACTGGATACATGAAGCAAACAGGGCTTTTAATACTTATGTGTGGTTATTTGTGAGTCCTTACTCTGATAATATGACAGTGCACTGTACGCATTGCGAACAGTGAAGTTGGCGAGCGCCCTCTGGTGGACAAACTGTGCAACCTCAACACTCATAACATTGCTCAAGAGTGTTCCTTATATGCACTCTCTCTCCAGTTTGCTACTGTCCCAGTGGGATAAGCCACAGGTGGCTTACACAGCATCAGGACCCTGGCCTGAGTTTTTACCGCTATTAAAAAGCTAACACGTCTGCTGCGAACGAGGTTTACTGTTTGCAACACAGCTGTGATTGCACATCTTTACCAGTTTCCAATCATGCAGATCACAGACACTGGTTTATTTATCATTTTTAAAATTAATATCTGGAGAGAAAACTCCTGGCTTGTTGCCTTTTTTGTCCTGCAGAGTTTGATGCTGCAGATCGCGGCGAGCTGGATTGAAAAGGAGAAACAGGAAATTGCAGCGTCTAAACAGACCTACTTGGCAGAGAAATGCTCCTCTCCAGACCTGTTTGGAGACCAGGCTGCTCTCATGGTGAGAGTCAAAGCTGTAGAAATCCTTCTGAATACCTTCCTTTATGTTCCTTTCATTGTGCAGATGATGCTCCTTTTTATCTGAATGAATGAATCTGAAAACACAGAGGATGTTTTCATCCTGTCAGCTTTTTAGAACTATCATCTTCACTTGGAGCTGGGTCCTCATTAACATAATATTACATGTGCCTGTTTGTTTAGGAAACCTGCAAAAAGCTGCACGCCCTCATCGACACAATTGATGAAGAGAGGTACGACCTGATGATCAAAGTGGGCAAGGCCGATAAAGAGGTACGTGACGTCCTGCTCTGCAGAGCAGAATCACCTGGGTTCACGTGGATGGAAACTAATCAGGAAGTCAGTGTTGTTCTTTTACCAAACCGTGTAGCTTACAGACATGCAATCTGCACAAGATTTGCTGCATCAACCAGAAAAATCTGAATGACTAAAACATCCAGGTTTGAGAATGATGTCAACTCCTTAATGATCCACAGATTATTAGAAAACAGACATAAAACACACAGATATACAAAACAGTCAAATAAATGAACGAGCCACTCCTCTCCCCCAGGAAAACTGGAAAGGGGATTTGATTTTCTACAATTACATAAATATAGTTATGTTACAGAAACGGGACAATTCCCAATTCCCTTGGCTCGGCCTCTCTCTCTCTCACTGTGTGGAGTTTGCATGTTCTCCCCGTGTCTGCGTGGGTTTACTCCGGCTACTCCGGTTTCCTCCCACAGTCCAAAGATATGCACTTACTGGGGTTAGGTTAGTTTGATAATCTAAATTGCCCAAAGGTGTCAATGGTTGTCTGTGACTCTTTGTTGGCCCTGCCACAGGCTGGCGACCTGTCCAGGGTGTGGCAGCTGGGATAGGCTTCAGCCCCCCTGCGATGATCTCAAATCTAGAACATGACCTGCTCAGGAGCAGGCTAGAGCTGCAGCATTAGTTACTATGGTGATGCATGATGTGAAAGTAATACTGAATTCTGCTTCCCCTGTACATGCACTGACTTCCTCATGTTTGCTTTATTCTTTCATATTTCTCATAATTATGTCACAGGAGGTGTTCACGCCATGAGTAAAGGTGCTTTTGAAAGACCAATCCATTCATGTCAATATAGACATCCAGAGCATTAGCTGTGAGTTTTCCATAAGCAGAGCCTCGGCTGTGCTGCTCCTGCTCCACATTAGATGGAGCCATAAATCAGGTGGCTGCTGAGTTCATCCTGAAAGCAGCTTTCTGTGAGGAGCAAACTTTCCGCGTGCTGCCACTGGTCCTGAATGCTTCCCATGCTTCCCAATCTTACCACTGCTCTGCTTTTAGCTCGACTTCACTTTCAAACTGTTTTGGTCGCTCTTAGATCGATGACCTGAAAATCAAAGTGGTTGACCTGGCCGGAGTGAAGAAGCCCGCTCTGAAGAAGGTGCGCATGTCCGCCGACGCCATGCTGAAAGCTCTGCTGGGCTCCAAGCACACGGTCAACCTGGACCTGAGGGCCAACCTGAAGCAGGTCAAGAAGGAGGTGAAGGAGGAGGTGAGTGTTTGCAGGAGGAGGGTCAGGCGGGGTTAGGAGGTGCTGCCTGTCACTGACTGCCCCTGTTTGTGTCCTGCAGCCTGCAGAGGCGGTGGGCGACTGGCGCAAGAACATTGAGGACAAGGCTGACAGGAAGAAGATGTTCGAGGCGGCCTAAAGAGCTCCACTCTGCTCTGGGATGTTAGCACTTTTTATGGAATTTCTGGCATTTTTCATTGAATTGAAATACCCTTTGTCTCATTAAATTTGTAAGTTTCAGCCCGCTTTGTTATTGTACATTTTTATAACTCTGAATTTAGATGGTTAAAGGCTGCTGAAGCTTTTGTAACTTCCTCTTTCCGATGGTGCTGATGTTCACTTTTGACAACTTCCTGCTCCTAGACTTTTTGTAATAAATGCATTTAATTTCCCACCCCTGCTGGATATTTTGTCTCTGACTCAGTGCTGCACAACACTGCAGACTGAGTGCACGGCACTCACAGTTCACAGCACTGAGCTCGTCACAATATCTGTGTTTTCTATGGCATCATCCCCACCTCAGCTCAGTGTCTTTGTTGCCTAACGACAGCCAAGTCCAGGACTTTAGAGCTCAGACCGCACTTTGCACAATGCTGATAATGACTCTATGAACAGGTTTGTCATGTGTTCAGGGAGCTGTGAAAAGTGAATGTCACCCCGCTGCCGCTCTCACGTTAAGGTTCCTGTCCCTTTTATAGACTGTATAGAAAGATGGACAGTGTGTCATCACTTCCTGTGATGGGTGCATTAAGGCCACTCTAGGATCTTTGCAGGTTATTTTGCAGGAAGCATGTAAAAGACGGCTCGGGGTTGGATTTAATCTCCAGGACTGAGAAGTGAATCAAAGACCCCGATGTTGTCTTCAGTCGTCAGTCGGTAAATGTGACATTCTTCTGGTTATTGTTAGCTAAACTTTGTGCTGAACAATTAAGCTTATATAATAAATCTAGCCTAAAACATCAACCCCCCTTTTTTTACTGCATTTTAAAATTTCTTTTTTTAAAAAGTTTTTTTTTTTTTTCAATTTTGCTCAGAAGTTTTAAAAAATGTAATCTTTGAATGAAATTCATTCTTCAGAGTATTACAACAGTGGCCTGATAAGCCTTCATCACTTCCTCCCACTGTATCAAAATGATGCTCAAATAGTTACATATTTGTCTGGTGACATCATTTCAAACCAGGAAGCAGCTAAATGTTTGAACTGACCCCTTAAAATTCATGTAATCCATGCACAGTCTGGACTCTTTTGGAAACCTGCGGTACATTTATTGTTTATGAGCTAAAACCTCTGGCTGACCATCTTTAGACAGAGTCTGCAGATGATTACATGAAATCTCTGTCTCTGAAGTGCTGCCTGTAGCTGCTGCAGTGGAGTAAAAACTCCAAAACCCCTCAAATGAAGGTTTGTTATTGATATAGTCACAAACCATTTCAGGATTAAAATTCATAGATTGTTTTGACATTTACATATTTGAGCAGGTATTTGAGCGGTGTGTGTTTCATCTCTCCTTCAAACTGCAGACCTACACGCACATTTGAACAAAATGAAGTTGATGCAGGAATACGTCCACGTGCCCCTTTTGCACATAACAGTAAAATGAATTTGTATGTAGCATTTTTAAAGGCTTATTCATGTGGAGTATTTGTCCTTAATTATTGCTTTTTACACCCCAGTCCTTAATTATGCCCATAAAGCTTCAGCATGTGCTGCTACAGCTACACGTGTGTAATCCACTTGATAAAAGTGTATATATTAGTTATAAATATTAATTATGGCTCTATATGTAACCACTTAAGTTAAAATCCCACCTGAGATCTTTCTCAGAGTCTCGAAAGTTATGAGACTTAGAATAAAGGAGATAATTCACATCGATGACCACACGGGGGCAGCAGAGGACTTCCTGCACTGACCTCGGCCCCTGCAGACTCACGGGCAGCGTTACAAACATTCATTCAAATAAAAATAAACATAAAAAGATCCGTTTCAGTCCACGCAGGTCCGAGAGGACTGATCTGTGATTTTTCTGCTGATGCTAAATGATGTGAACAGGATGGTTCACGTTAATGACTTCCTGCTGTTTTTAAAGGCATTATTTGGTTTATATGCATTATTTATGTGATTCCTTTTTTTTGGATTTCTGCTGATTACAAAAACACATTCACACGGATGTTTTCAGTCGCAGTCGGTGAGTCGCAGCAGTTTGTATCTCATATTAGTGACAGCAGATCGCTCTGTGTCCTTCATGTAATGCTGTGTGTGCTGTGTTTGCTTTCAGCTGCTGCCATCCCAACACGAGCCAAACTCATTGTAATGACTTCCAAAGCTCCGCCACGGGTTCCCGAGGACCAGAGAAGCAGCAGGTTTCTGCACAAATCTCCGTTTTATTGAATGACAAAGTAATGTGCACGTACAGTTTGAGTGCATTCTCTCGTTTTGTTGATCCAAAATATATCTGACATATAATCCCACACAGTTCCTGAAAGATAATGAAGTTTGAAGACTGTGTGGACTGGCTCTATTTTTAAATCAAATCTCTTTTATCAATAATGATTTAAGTGTGACATTTCCTTCTCTCCCTTTGCAGACTGCCTCATGTCCAGCTGTCACGCTGACCTGTCCCAAGGAGGACTGCTGACCTCCTCGGACTGACTCAAATTTACGAGGTCAGCGGCACTTCAGGAGCTGATTGGCCTGGTCAGTCTCAGGGTTCATCATGGCCATAAAAGAGGAAGAGCCGGCCCCCGTCCCAGCCCATATATACTCCATAGAGTTTACTTTTTAATCAGTGACTCCCTCGCCGCGCCCCAGCCCCGCAGCCCGCCTCAGCATCACTCTGTAGGTGAGAAACTCTTTTCCTTTTAAAGTGAAGCTGATCCTCAGAGCAGAGAGAATGCCGTGAGTCTACTGCAAATGAGCTTTATCACAAGGTCATTTCAGCCCGCAAATATGTACAAAAACAAGATATAGCTGTTGGACCAGTGCATTCATTTAATAGCAACGTACATAAATACTCACTGGATTATTTAATGATAACTAAAATAGTGAGTAAAGGTTTTACGTTATGTTTTCCTCGATTGCATCATGTTGTCCAAAAATCAACAAAAACTTTATTAAGGTCTTGAAAAAAACCTAAACAAGTTTTGTGTATATGAAGTGAACATGAGATGATTTTAAAAATGATGCGTTCGTGTGAGAGCCTGCAGCCGTTTGATTCAGGGGTTAAAATATGAACGGCACTTGGTTCATTATATTTTGATCATTTTACGTCTGAACGTTGCCCTTGAATTGCACATCTCTCAGATCTGTCGAGGCTGACCTTTGACACTGAGCCAGGATTAGCAGTGACCCGGCTGGCACAACATTCACCCTCAAGTTTCTATTCTTAAATAACCAAAGATGCACAAAAACCCTGGAAGCTGCAGAGGGAAGTTTCCAGAGGAAGAACTGAACTCCTGGATTAGTTTGAATAGTATCTGAGATGCTCTTATTGTATTTGATTACACCTCGTACCAGCATGCGAGCTGCATTTTGAGACCAAATTTAAAAAGCCACGAGCCTCGTGTCCAGATAACAGAGTCGCCTGAAGAAGAGTTTTCTCAGGATCCTGGACTGTCCTGTGAAAAACCCACTCCATGGTTCCAGCAGCTTGGAGAACCAACTTTAGCAGTAACCTGAAGTAAGACCCCATCAGTGTGTCTCATCACTGTGGAGGAGTTCGGTCCACTCTCCTTCACAGCGTAGCTTCAGCTCAGTGAGGTTTGCAGCATTCATTCCTGCACAGCTCTCTGAAGAGGAGAGGCTTTCTGCTGCAGCCCTTCCAAACAGCCAGGCTCTTTCTAACTGTGCTGCCGTGACCTTTAACCTCTAACATGCTGACTGAAGCCTGCAGAGTCTGAGGTGGAGCTCTGGGGTTTTTTATACAGTGACCTGAAGGTCACTGTGCCAGATTGATGGGCAGCAACACCTGATGTTTCTCCTTCTTGGTTTTGTGTTAACACACACCTGAATGCTCCAGACGGCCAAAACGTCCAGCAGCAGCTTACACCTGCTGAAGATCAGTTACTCAGGTTCACTGGTTATCAGCACCGGGCTGCTAATCACATCTGAATTCCTGTTGAAGCAGCAAGGGTGGACGTTGTTCACAGGAAGGAAAAAATATACTTTTCTTTTTCACATGAACCTCAATTTTAATCACTTTTTGGACTTTAGTACCACAGCAAGTAATAAATAAGTAATAAATGTTAATGGAGCGACAAATACTGACAAATCAGTGAGAAATTTAATCTGCTTCTTTGGACAGATGCTTTCAAATTTAAATAATTTAAAATCGTTGTTTTTTTATATTAAATATTTTTTTTTCATTTAAGTTCTTCAAAAGCTCTTGGGGAAAATTTCACTTGTTTTGTTAAAACAATTAAAAATAAATTAATATAATGTATTTTTTCATGATTGAACAGTCGTCTCAAAACTTTGCTCGAATTTTCTTCTTCTTCAAGTTTCTGCTCGTTACCAGAGTTGGAAACCAGCAGGAAGCCGACATGTCTGAGTGAGTATCTGCTGATGCATGTCCTGTGAGAGAACATCAGCCTCTTCTGAAAGATTTCCATCAGCTCTTTATTTTGTTTGATCTATATCACATTTTCATGAATTACAGGGGAAAGAGGATGACATCAAGCCGCAGGCATCATCTCAAGGTAGGCTGCAGTTCTCAGCGCTCTGCACCAAAAGACTGTTAACATACAGCAGTAATAATCTGGACTCTGCGTCATCCTCGCTCAGAGTTTAATGCTGCAGATCGCTGCTAACCTGCTGGAGGAGGAAGCTGATGACATCATAGCCGCCAAAGAAGCCTACATTGCAGAGAATTGTGCCGCCCTCGACCTGAGCGGAGACCAGGCGGCTCTGATGGTAAAACCCGTAACACACGAATCAAACTTCACTCGTCCATGATGGGCCGGTTCTGTGAGAACATTTCTGCTTCCATCTCAACAGGAGGTCTGCAAAAAGCTGCATCAGGCCATTGACAAGATTGATGAGGAGAGGTACGACACCCAGGTCAAGGTGGAAAAGACCGACAAAGAGGTGAGACATCTCTGAGCTGTGGCCAGGCTTCATGTGTGTTTAGCAGAATCCTTCTGCAGTATGATCAGAACTCTCTGGCTCTGCCTGTGCAAAGACTGATCACAGTCTTCGTGTAACCGTCTCTATCGGCTCTGTTCAGTCTTTGAGCCTGTCTTTGGTTTCAGATCAATGAGCTGAAGATGAAGGTCATCGAGCTGGCCGGAGTGAAGAAGCCCGCTCTGAAGAAGGTGCGCATGTCCGCCGACGCCATGCTGAAAGCTCTGCTGGGCTCCAAGCACACGGTCAACCTGGACCTGAGGGCCAACCTGAAGCTGGTCAAGAAGGAGGTGAAGGAGGAGGTGAGTGTTTGCAGGAGGAGGGTCAGGCGGGGTTAGGAGGTGCTGCCTGTCACTGACTGTCCCTGTTTGTGTCCTGCAGTCTGCAGAGGCGGTGGGCGACTGGCGCAAGAACATTGAGGACAAGGCTGACAGGAAGAAGATGTTTGAGAGTTCTTAAAGACTTTCTCACCCAACTTTCTGTTTCCATCATTCTGGGATGTTGCAGCTCTTATTCACTGTTACCTCTGACCTTGTACATAGGATTGCAAAATTAAATTTTCTCTTTGGAATAAGGCAAAGCTGTGAAGCTGCACTTCTTTCAAGACAGCATTTGGGAATTTTAAGGGAGAGACGTCTAATTGAAACTGGGGTCATTTATATTGTACATTCACTGACTCTTGAATTCAATCTGAGTCTGCGGTTTTTGGTTCAAGACTTGAATTATTACACAGAAATTCAAAGCAAGAACTTTTTCCAGGTACAAAACGACTTTAACAACTCGAGCGTCCAAAGAGCGCGTTGCAAAACTGAGATGTGTTGTGCTGATGTTGAACCAGCAGGTGTCAGCAGAGAGCATTGCTGCCTCATTCGCGGCTGGTTTTCCGTCGTGCACAGCCTCTCTTTGTGAGTCCCAAAAGATCTCCATCATATCACACTTCCATCACGTCTGGTGATGATCACAGATGAAGCTGCAGCCACGAGGTTCTGCAAATAGTAAGTCACAGTTATCTAGTTTTGACCTGCACAAGTCTTTATTTAATCACTGCATAAAGTTTGCTTTCATTCGTTAAAATCTTTGCAATCTTTTAGTTAAATAACATGTTGTGTGTCAAGTATTTCATATAAACTAAATAGGGAGTTTCTTGCACCGCATAATTAAAAGTACAGTTTAATGTTTGGCATTTCCCAACATTCACACTGCCAACAGTATTCACTCGTCTGCCTTCACATGAACCTGAAGGCAGCTTCAGCTCTTCTGGGAAGGCTTTCCACAGGTTTAGGAGTGTTTATGGGAATTTCTGACCATTCCTCCAGAAGCACATGTGTGAGGTCAGACACTGATGTTGGAGAGAAGGCCTGGCTCACAGTCTCCGCTCTAATCCATCCCAAAGGTGTTCTATCAGGCTGAGGTCAGGACTCTGTGCAGGCCAGTCAAGTTCTTCCACACCAAAATGGCTCATCCACGTCTTCATGAAGCTGCTTTGTGCACTGCTGTG
>VUQK01020565.1:0-14863 GCA_015106715.1 Bujurquina vittata
CACTAGAGGCCTCATTTCTATAGATGTAAACAGACAGGCAATAAGTCACACTTTTTTCTGGTGGACTTTGCCAGATTCATAACACTTATGGAGTTATGAATGGGGGAAAAGGCCGTCAGCAATGACCGCTTGAAATAGCAAAAAAATAAAAAATAAAAAAAAAAGAATCAAAACTGGGATGAAGAACTTTGTGAGTGAAGCCTTTAACTTTAAAGGCAACCACAGGCACACGTCATCCATCGATTTTAGGACGCTTTTCCAGATCAGTGGTCACATATTTCTGGTCCACGAGTATTTGTCCTCAACAGCCAACAGGAGGACGGGCAGCACGAGCTGCAGCTACAACAGTGACGTTTCAGAAATCACCAGGAGGTACTAAGACTTTCTTTCTTTGTTCTGCCTCTGAGGGAAAGCAGAGCTGACCACAACAAACCTCCATGTAAGACTGTCGATGGCAGCAGGAGCAGAACTCTTATGCTGAAACTGAAATGCTTTCTTCTCTCGCAGATAATTATTCACCTCTGTTTGTGCTGCCGAGTACAAACAGAGGACGGATGATGTTGATTTTATGTGTTTGGGCTAAACAGAGCTTCCTCTGTGGGCCAGGCGCTCCAGTCTCTTCTGGCTGAGAACTGCGCTTTCAAACTTTGGACCGGAGATCCTTATCCCGGGTGATTCACGCTCAGCCAGATCAACCCCTCCTAATTAAAAGTAGTACTAACAAAATGTAGCTTAAAAGGTACACAGTGGCATTTTTGGTGAATACAATTATCCAGAAGATTTGCACACTATTAGCATGAATGAATAAACTAATGAATGCCCTTCTCCCACCCGTGACAATCTGACCTGCTCTGATGTCAGAAAAAGTTTGAGCTTAAAGAAACGAGAGCAGCTTAAAAAGACAAAGACATGAGCCGCGGAAGTCAGCACGAAATGTCTTTGATGAGTTCAGAAATATAAAAGGATACAGAAGCAGCTGTGAAGGCGCAGCATCACAGAGCTAACAGTTTAATCCACTCTCAATGAACCATCCAAATCTCATTAGTGCGCAGCACTGCTGCAAACGCCCAACACAGACGCGCCTTTCCCTTCGGAGGGTTCCCGGGACCCGCACATGGTGAAGACAACCCACTAACACTGATAACACAACCAAGACCAACACAAGCTAAACAATATTCTTCATTGTGTTGAACACTTGTAGTTTATGTAGCAGATATTTGAGTGTGGAAACAGGGGAAACCACCAGATTTTACATGAGTAACACAACTGCCATCATTATCTGCAATCATATGCTGTTTATTCAATCATATAAAAGCATGAGTGTAAAAACAACAATACAAAGTTTTATGGAGAGTTCCTGGCAGCAAATGAAAGCAAGGAGTGCAGAAGTACCGTATGAATGTGGAGAAGTGGGAAATGCTGCAGAAATCAAAGTTACCCCAATTCTCTTTTGATTTATAGCCTCAGTAAATATTTTCATGAGTTTGCGATCTAAACTGCTAGTTTCAAGTGTGAGAATTTATTTTAGAGTCCCTTTTTAATTTGTGCCAACATCGACATTCCAGTTGATATCCCAGTGAATAATGGATGTTATCGCTGGCTGATAACATCTTCACCTTCACCCATCAAGACAAGCCATCGAACTCGAGGGTTCAAAATGGTAAACGACTGTGTGATACTTACATGCATCTTTTATGCACCGACTATGATTTTGACCCATAAAACTGAGTTTTTTGGCCTTTTGTTTTTTTGTAGGATTTAATTGAAGACACCATTCTTCTAAACTGTGACCATGAGAGTGGTTTTAAACTTCCTTCAAACCGTTAACTTTAGTCCACTGTGTGTTCAATTATTAGAATGTGTAGGACAAGAAAGGAGCGAGGAGGTGTCAAGCAGGTACTGAGGCGTTCTTCAGAGACTGCTGCAGATGATTTAAAGGCAGCGGCGGATTAACACATGGCTGCGGGATCAACGCCACAGGTCTCCAGTTTTAGAGGCAGAACATTATTAACTCTGCTGGTGCCCTGCACAGGCTGCAGGCTAATTTTATACCTGATGGAAATGGTTTGTCTCAGAAAAGGGCCTGAAGCTAAAGTGAAATCTTTATTGTCGACACATCTGCAGAATCGTGCCTGAAATGATGAACACTATTCAGCGACAGGCTAAGCTTCAAGTTCAGCCAAACACAAAGTTTTCCCCTCATCATGTCATTCAGTTTTTCTTCAGAGAATCTGATCTCGTTTTTCCATCCCGTCCTCAGGCTCATAATGCTGCAAACTCCTCCATAGTGAGCAGAAAGACTCGCTCTTACACTGCAGGAGAGGGCGGATGGAATAGTTTTGTGAGATTTATTTTTAATTCTGTTTTTATTACTATGTAAGTAGATACTTTCTGCTTATAAAGCAATAAAGCAGCAGGTTTTATTTAAGGGTCCCCTGCAGATGCTTGCAGAGACCTGTAGAAGTGCTGTAGCTGCAGAAGTAAGATTCTGCATTTAGGATGGTGAGTGACATCAGGATGCTTACTGGGCTCACAGAGCTCTTCAGCTCGAAGGCGTCTGGTCTAACATCAGCGTTCGTCAAAATGCCCTCGTTTAACACATGTAATTATGCCAGCAACTAATTTACTCTGGCCTCATCTCGTTTCTGCCTTCAGCCCATCGATTTATGCACAGTTTCACTATCAAAGGGAAAGCCTGCAGCCCGGTGTCACTGATCCATCGGGATGATCATTAGAGGCAAAGAGTGAGTCTGTGCCTGCAGCAGCACCTACCTGATACGTGTTGTCAAAGCTGTCATACATGAACCGTGTGATCAAAGACGTCTTTCCAACTGCAAGACAAGAAAAAGACAGAACGTGTTAAATGAGGGACACGGTGCTTCGAGCTCCTGCACTCAGGCTCTCAGCGAGTGCAACAGCGGCATGAGTGCTCGTGGTTCCTGCCACGGCTGCCCAGGGAGCTCATTAGTGTGCGTTTGGCGTGACCAGGAGGTCAGCAGGGGCATCGGGTCTGGATGTAATTGCAGCGCTCGTGCTACCACCATTTATGCGTTCCCCGAATACACATATTTCCCATTTGATGCATGAAATCAGGGAATCAGGGAGTTCTATTTCTGTGCACCAATCACAATGTGATAATAGCTGCTGTCTGTTAATCAACACCCAACACTGAAGTTCTGGCTGTGACTATAAGAGCTTTAACTCTTCTTAATAACAAATACGCAATATATGAAATCCTTTTTTTGTCAAGATGGAAACAACGTAATTATTGGTATCATTACGTAGCAGAATATCTAACGCTAAAAAAACACTGCTGATGAATTTTAAACTGAGAGTTCAACTTTAAAGGTTATTTTACTGATAAAAAATGAAACTATAATTACTGTTTACTGATCAGCAATAATGTTAAACCTGTTTATGTCATGATCCGTGTAAGAAATGTAATCACTGTATGAATGATATATTGTGTGGAACAGGCTGGCATTTTCCCTCATATTCATAGAGCACGTCATGTCCACCTCACAGCCGCACCAAAAACTCTTGACTAAGAGATTCAAAGCTTACAGTACAGGCTTAGCCCAGAGGTGTCCAACATGAGGCTCAGGGCCCGGACCACGCCCACCGGGTGCCTTTGAAAAGCTTGAAAATCGCACTGAAATCATTGATTGAATATTTAGTGCCATTTCCAGTGTTACTACACACAGAGACAAATATTCAAAGTTAAGGTTAAAGTTGCAGAGTTTGGTATTTCTAAATGCTGAAAGCTTGTTTGAATCATAAAGAGGTTCAGCTGCTGATTAACTGTAATTTGCATGTAAAAAATTCTGCAGTTCCACTGATTAATTTTTAATGCATCTCAGACTGTTCATGGTCAGTAAACAGGAGGCTGCCAGAGCACTGCAGGCCGACTGTTCATCATCTAAAAAACGTTTTTTAGGAATTGCTGGTCTGGCCCCTGTGATAACACTGGCCGTGCATGTGTGAGATCACAAAGAGTCCTTCAGCTGTGGGGCGTTCGTGGCAGCAATATGAACACGTTTCCCGCTCCTAACGAGCCATTTCCAAGCCAAAGCAAATCTTTTCCAAAATCGAACAAAGTCTTTTTAGTGTCTAAACTGACAGTAACAATAAACCACATACTGCAGGTTCACAGTGCTGTGATTTACACCACCAATGCTCCTTCACCTGCCTACCTCTGTATTAGCTTTCAGCTTTATAACCATCCATAACCACTGTCACTGTTTAACAGCACTCAATAAAAGCTTTCATCATCAGTGATTTCCAGTCTCCATCACGGTCCATGTTCATTAAAACCATCTTTAACTGTATGTTCTCCATTTGTTTTGCAAGTGATTTAAGACATGGATTCTGTGTGCTCCTCCATGTCTGACAGACCTGATGGAACTGAACCGTTGTGTGCCTGATAAATGGCTGAAAAACTCATTTCAAATCTCTTCAATAATTCATTCATCATTTTAGGAGCAGAAGTCATTAAATTTAGCCAGAAAAGAAGGCTGGTTAGAAAAGACTGACTTATTGATAGAAGGCACAAATGGTTTTCCAATGCTGTTTTCCTCAGTGGGTTTATTAATGATGGGGAATGGAGAAATGCAAAAGCCAACAGGAATCAATCTCAACTGCTTCTTACATGCATTTAGCAGCAGTGCAGATGGTAAAGAGCCAGCAGCGCTAACTCCAGTGAAAAGAGCCAAAGCGCTGCAGTTCAGGCTGAAAAGCATGTGTGTATACTGTGTGTCTACTGTGTATAAAATATGAACATGCAAATTGATTAAGGGGCGTGGGACAACCAACACCATTCAAGTCCACAATTTATGAATAAAGACAGACCAAAAACTGCAGATCCTCCGATGTCCACCAGAGGCTCCAGCAGTCCCACAGATTCCCACGTTCAAACTTTCCAGCAGAAATAAACATGTTTACAGCCTGACACAGAAATTGTTTCGGTATGTGTGGATAGTTTCCTCCTTCATAACTGCATGGCTTGGCACCAGAGGCTGAAGCTCACATTTAACCTTATTAAAGTGCTCAGTGATATACTGTATACAAACAATGAGCCATGCAACAAGTTATTGTGCATCTGCCATCTTAGATCCATGTGAAATAACTGTACTGGCTCACTCACTAAACATAATCTGTCTCATATTCACAGTTCAGCACATGGGGACCCAGTTGCAATTGTTTGCAGAAAGCGTTTTAATTAGGCAGACTAATTGCATGCGTCTGTGCTCTCAATTGGTTTCCTTATCTGCAAGGCAGGTTTTACAGTGTAGCAGCTGATTATGCTAATGATCTCATGCTAATTTATCAATACATCATCCAACTCACTTCAGATGCCATCTAATTTAATGAGCTCTGCTAATTCAGTCATGGTTTATAGGTAATTAAAACTCCATTGTGACTCATCCAGTCCAGCGTATTCCTATGACGTCAAAGATATGAAGGCTGACGTCCAGGCAAATAATGAGAAAACATGAAGAGTCGAGCAGTGTCTGTTTGTTTGGTGGTCGCCGAGATCTCAGGCTGACCGGCAGGGCCTCGTTCACCGAGCTCACGCTCAGGCACCCTGCTGTGATGGATTCACAGTAGGGTGCCTGATGCTATTAAATCAATTTAACAGGCAGCCGGCGTGCAGCCGCCTCCTCTCCCGTCCCGATGTGCATTAGCACTCGACATCCTTCAACACGGCGTACTGAGGCAAAAATTGGAGAAATGATAAAAATCGAGGTGAGAACTGGGAGGAGATGCTGGGGTGGACCCAGAACGTCTGAAAACACCTCCGGATCCCTGAGGAGGACCTGGAAAGCGTGGCGGGTGGAATTTCCTGCTTCGCCTGTTGGCATGAAGTTGTGAATTAAAAGTAGCTCTAAATATAAAAAAAATAATGAGCACTCTTGAGTCTGAGATCATAAAATACATAAAGGACAATTTATCAGGTGCCAAATGCCAAACTTAATTGTGCACCTATCTCCCATGTTTGTCTGGTCTGCTTGTCACTTGGACGGGTGTTCTGGAACTACTTTTTGTCACATTTCATGTAATGATAATAAGGTGAGCTACGGTCACCATTTTCACCCTAAGCAGCCTCCACATGAGTGCTTATCAGAGAGAGCATTAGGACGGCGAGTTTGATCCGGCATCCTCGCCGCTGAGTCGTGCTGCTCGACCGCTGAGCAGAATGACTCGGCACTTTGTGAGCCTCTCAGTCGCTGCTTTCAAAACTCAGGGACAGACAACGCCTCCTTATTTCTCCCTGTGACTCAAGCAGAAGAGCAACAGGAACAAAATCTGAGGAGACATTCTCCCTTCATCTTCTTCCCCACAGAGGGAACATTCATCACATCGCAGCTGAATTTGTCCAGGAGGCAGCAGCATAATGATGGACACTCATTTTCATAAACAGGATGTCAAGCAAACAAAACACTTCCCAATCCCTCCCACGGTCCGCTCCCTCTTTGAAAGGCTGCACTGAGCGTTGGTTCATTTTTGTCAGCATCTTCAGATGTAACTGCAGGTCTGTTTGTGTGAATTTAATTACAGGGAAACGGGAAGCTTAGAGATGCTCATGGCTGCAATAATTTAGTGAATCTTCTTTTAGGATACAAAGAAATTAATAACAAGGCAGATTTGTGATTTCAGAATTAGCTCTGCATTTGTGAGCATTTCCCCTTCAGAATCTTTTCATCCTCTTTTGCCATTAGCAGCATCTCAGAGATTATGATGGGATTCACATGATTAGAAGCTTCAGTCAGACATTAAAAACAGCCAAAGCTGCAGCAGAGATAACAGCAATAACCACTTTTCATTCACGTTCTAATAGAGGTGTGTTCTCGCGGTGCAGAGGGATCGTTGAGAGAAACTGCAGCTTATTAAATTTCAAAAGGAAGGACAACATGAAATAATAAGTTCAACTGCAATTTAAACCCCGCTAAAGCTACACCAGAGGATGGTTTCACAAAGATCTGTCAGACCAACAGACGTCTCAGCTCTGCTCAGTTTACGCTGCTGTTTCCTCTGTCATCTTTCTATTCCTATCATTACACTTTTCCTTCAATTCCTCCGACTATCCTCGATGTTCTGGTGAATGCTTCCAAACATCTTCAGCTCAGTGAGCTCAGATTTGCACACTTTTTTCAGTCCTCTGCAGTTCTCTTTAAGAAAGTCGGTGACTCAGAATCAATGAGTAAAACTGCTTTGTGCAATAGATGAATTCAGACATCTACACTTCTCTTCCAAAGTATTGGATTAACTAGGCCAGTCGAAAACCTCCCACTTCCTGCCCCATGATGAGCTCCTGTGTGTGTTTGGGTCATTATTCTGCTGCATGGTCAGTTTGGTTGCATATTTCTTTAAACTGACAAAATGTCTGGGTGGAGACCCTGGGGCTTATCCGGGATACGCCACAAAGAGTATGCCACCCAGTTGGCTCATGAACAACTCTAATATATACCAGATGGGCTGGAGCAGGTTGACCTTTGACCCTGACCCAGATAAGCAACATAAAATGGATGGATGGGTTTATCATATAGTTGACACAAATGTGAAAAAGTACATGAAAGAAGCGATATGGTAATAATGCTACATGACTGCAGGATAATCTCTGAGTGTGAAGACAACGAGCCCACTTTTACTGCTTTGGTAGTTTGATGAAATTTCCAGGCTGCACGTGCACGTGGCTCATCTTGACATTTGACATCTAACTGAAGTGGATGAAGAGCAAAAGTTGCTCTTGTGCAAATGGCCCATTCACCCAAACGGCCTCTGTGTTCTCCCGCCAGCCAACCTGAACCTGCTAACAGAGACCCGCAAGCTCATTTCAACAGCAGCTCTTTCAGGTCCTGATCTGCAACTGGACTCAAAGAGCTTCATGTCCATCGCTGTGGAGCGACGGCTGCTTCACTGTATGAAGAAGTCAGATTTTTTATTTTACTTGCTTTTGCTGCAAATGTGCATTATGCCTCAGTGTTCTGGAACTATTGTTATCTTCTATTGTCATTTTCAGCTGTCTGTGATTTGATAAAATTTATTCAAATGGCTGTGCTAATGTTAGAGGAGTCCTTCTATTTCACAGCAGCAGCAGCAGCAGAGGTTAGAGAGGACGAAACCACGAGGTTGCATAAGACATTTTAAATCTTTAACGTGGTCGTGCAGCATTGTACGTGAACTCGACGGCACCCTCTTCTATTTAAACCTGCAGTCAGATGACAGCAGCAGCCGAGTTCATCTAGTACAACACGGGCTACAATCTGACGATGATTTTGCTTTTCTTTAACCTTCAAGCGATCAAGCTATTTTAGCTATAATGACAGCGTGCAGTTATTTGGAAACCCTTCATTTTTTTCCTACATTTAATGGCTCCATCTTTGTTTTTTACACCTACAACTATGACTGACATTCCTAAATATTGTCATTAATTATGGTTTTCATTTGTAAGAAAAATGAACAAAATTATTTCAACAATCCACTCCTTTTCTTGTCACTTCTTATAAACAAATTCTTTGTTTCAATTATAGTGGGAAAAGAAAAAACATCTTAAAACTCAAGTTCAGTATTGTGTGACTCTGTTCAGGTTCTGTGAATCTTTAACATGAGACTGTCCTTTGGATTTTGGGATGGAAAAATGATTAAACTTCTGATAAAAAGTCCACACAGGAAATGCCGATCAATCACAATCAACGCAGCGCTATTGTCCTGGGCTAAAGGCAGAATTCTCACCAGCATCACTGCGGGGGGGCAGATTTCTCCCCCAGCTGCCACAAACCCCAGAGGTTTGCTGGGGGAGGATTTGAGGGAAAACTGTACTGTTTATTGGTTCATTGGTGGATGTTTCAAATGCAGTTTCCAGCCATGGCCCTGTATAATGTAAAGGACAACCCTAATACGGTAATCTCAGGGGAACCAATCACAAGAAAGTTGGCTTAAAGGGGGCGGGACTAACACTCAAAGTCTGCACACAGAAAAATGTGAATCTGTGAAGTGTGAATCATTCAAAGCTACTCCAGTGCAGTCTAAGAATACAGAGGTGGAAATGAGCTTATCAGGTCCCCTTTAACATCAATACAATCGTCCCTGTTGATGCAGCGAGTAAGCCAATAATTCTGCAGCACCATACAGACCTCTTAATAAAGGGTAACACAGATCAGGGGATTCCTGTATCGTGGGTTTCCAATTAAAGCCTAGGTTTTAATGAAGTCTCTACTTGCAGTGATGCTTCAAAGAGTTTGCACAGGGAGTTAGCAAAATGAAGGCCAATTAGCCGAGAGAACGGGGCACCTGCTGCGGCACAGCCTGCACTTTCATCACCCAGACACCGCTGAGCACAGCCAGCACACAACTCATCAAGTTATCGCTTAAGAGCTCAAAATGCAATTTTATTGCAAGTTAAAGGCCCCGCACAGCCAGACTCACACTAGGTTGTGAAATTAAATGAATGTCCTTAACATATAAAAACTCAACGTAAGTGACCAAATGAAGACTCTTCTTCTTTTACCATTATCATGATATTACAGGTCTAGTGTAAATGTGCACATTTGTTTTTTTAATGCCAGACATTAAAATAAATTATTTAATTTAGCAAAACTTTCTTCAAGTTCAAGGAAATCCTGGGAGTTTTTTTTTCCAATTAAATAAACCGAGTTTACATTCTTGCTGTGAATCTGTGGCCCAGACTCGCTGTTCCTAATTCATGTGTAGTGATGCAAGTCCACGCCTGCGTTGGGTTTTTGATGCTATTACTGCAAAACCTTTTAAATTAACTTAATTTATAGTTTGCTGAGCAGCCCAGGGTTCAGAACTGGCCCACCAAAGGGTCTCATTCATTATCACACAGTTTTATAGAGAACGGTAGGAAAGACTTCCTGAAGAGTTCCTGATTGCAGCGTGGTTGGCTCAGTCTGAGGGAGAAGGAGCTCTTCTGCAGAGAGGTTTGCTTTGGTTTTTCAGGCCTGAGAGTTCCAGTGAACTGCTCTGAAATGCATACTCAGTCCACAGAATCCACTCCACATCGTTTATGTGCTTAATTGGGCATCAGACTGCTTCGTCAATTTCCAATTTAGCCTCAGAAATTACGTGTAAAAAATGGCTGTAATTCCTAAACAGTGAATGCATTAATTGATTTAGAAACTACAGTCATTGCAGAAGAAAGAGACACTCTAAAGCTATATATAGGACCACTATACAAAATAGTTATAATAATAATAATAATAGTGTGATGTACTGTCAAAAGTGCCAGGACCTTCAGTCCACATTGGCCATCAAAAGTGTCTTTATCTAAAAAATAATGTGAGAAAGAAAGTTTTGACTCTGCAGTCCTGTGAAAAGTAAGCACACCCATGACTGCTTGTAGAGCCAACTTTTGCTGCAATACTGGTTTCCTGTGAGGCTCTAACAGTCTCTCACATCACTGTGGAGGAACTTGGAGCCACTCTTCTTTACAGCGACGCTTCAGTTCAGTGAGGTCTGCAGGATTAGCTTAAGCACACCTCTCTGAAGGTCCCAGCACAGCATCAGTCAGGCTGAGGTCTGGACTCAGCCATCGCAGGTCGTTCATTCTTTTCTTTTTCAGCCATTCAGTTGTTGATGTGCTCGGATCATTGTCCTGTTTCATGACCCATCTGTCAGCCAAGCTTTAGCTGTTGGACAGATGGCCTCACATCTGACTCTAGAATACTTTGGTATATAGTGGAGTTCATGGTCAACTCAATGACTGCACGGTACCCAGGTCCTGTGGCTGCAAAACAAGCCCAAATCATCAGTCTCCACTCGGTTTTTGCAGTTTCTCGGAGCACTTCACGGTCCAACGCTGGTATAAAGTCTGGGATAAACGTACTTAGTTTTTCACAGGAGCCCTATAAAAACTTTTTCCAAATAACTGTAACAAGAAAATTGATGGCATATCCAAGCACCCAGAGGCTGTTTGGAGCAGATATGGATAAAAGTGTGTTGAAAAAAACAAGAGGACTATACAATGAACACACTCAGAAATAAAGCACAATAAACTTCCAACTGCCTCTTCCTGCTGATCTCTGTAAAGCTGAATAATACACCAACTTATCCCTTCAGCCCTGAAGCTGGGTGCCAAGTGGGCAGGTAAACCCACTGATGGTCACTCTGCGGCAGGCATCATGGAATACCCTCGAGGACTTGGCAGCCAATCAGAGCGTGGCAGTGCTTTTTGCACAGGCCCGGCTGCCGCCCGCAGGAGACGGCTAAAAATAATACAGTGCGTGTCATTCTTTTGCACGACACTGAGATGAGCGCTCAGCCCACTGGAGAGAGGCAGATATCCAAAATTTATCAATGAATGAGGGAGCTGAGAAGAATAAGTGGCTATTTATGATTGTGCTCACAGAGAAAGGAGAGCAGGAAGATCTGGAGGAGATACAGAGCTGTGGGAGAGATTCTGACTCCTGCATCTGTGTACTTGTTTATTCATATTCACAGCAGCCGGTACCAGAACCCGACGGGACGATGCCAAAGAGCAGATGGCCTCCAAAAGGATTTCCAACAGTCTAAGTTAACGAATTACATGAATATTAGCAGATCAAAAGAAACTGCCACCGTTTGACAAGTTAATGTTTCTGCCTAAAACCTTCCAGTGTGGTGCTGATAAAATTATATCAACAGCTCACAATCACATACTAGCTTCATCTGTTGAACCATCTGACAAAAATCAGAAGCCGAAGGTCACATGCTGCTCTCAGTACAGTTTACGTCACCTGATGCTGATAAGGTTTTCAGATGAACTGAAGTAAAGGTCCACACTGTTCATTTTTCAGGATGGCAAATCCCAAAACCAAGCTACCAAACGCCTCCAGCCTCCTCTTCATCATCACACAGGGGTTTCAGGGTTCTAGCCAGCCGTTGATCGCCCAGCGCTGAGAATTTCACCAGTTCGCTATCAGAACTCATCGCTGTCACTGCAATTAGCAAGCGGGCGTGCAACCCTCGTGTCAGACTTCACTACCACATCAGATTTGTGGCCAAGTCTCTGATCCACAGACGAGCTTCATCGCCCACGTCGCTGAGACAGTACTGCACTTTTATTTCGGTTTATTTATTTGGCTTTGTTGCCTTGGAGCATAATCAGCCCACAGATGAGTGAATGCCACTTTGTTCATGCTTGTTCACATTTGATTTTGTACTGAAGGCATACATAGAACCGTTTATTTATAAAATGTTTGAATCTAAACAGAAGAAATTAGATTTTATTTTGTATTAACATCTACATTACTTATATTTTCCAAATTCTGACAGGACATAATATTTACACTAAAATGAACCTTATCTTCACTTAGGAGTAAAAGGATCCTTTAAGCCCGACAGTGATGTAGTGATTTGCTTTATACTGTGATTATGGATCGTCATCATATGAAAAACTGATTTTTTTCCCCATATTTCTCAGCTTCAGGTGCAGCAGAGCAGTTCATCCATCTTGATGTCTTCTTTCTTTAAGGCCACCCAGCCTTCAGGTAAACCATCTTCTGATTCGCTTCTCTTTACAAAAGGCAGCCAATCAGAAGGGAGCCGGATGTTTCAGGAAGAGGATTAACTACACAAAGATTATTCTGAGCCATGCAAAAATACTCTAGTCCAGGAATGAAAATAAGAAGTGAGCACAAGTCCTCTTTCATATCTGCAGCCAGGGAAACTAAACAAAGACTTTTCCTCGGAGACCATAACGTCAAATTTGTTATTTGTCCAATACTTTGGAAATACGTGCTAGAGACTGAATAATGACACCATGGCTGTATCTCACGTTGACCTTTGATTTATGAGACATTTTTTCCTGTGTGGCTGCATCAGAACACACTGAGCCATGCAGACTGATCAGAATCAGAAACAAAGAGAAGCATGAGATTTGGGTCAGAGGTGCACTGTGGTGGTCTCAAGAATCTGTGCAGTATTGATTGTTTTATGATGTCTGTCCCATGAACAGAAAACAGGGGGTCTATGAACGGGACATCCATTTACCAATAGCTCTGAATAATGGATGAACATGCTTTCAAAGCCAACAAAGGCCGAGTCTCACGTGCGCACACCAAGCACTCACACAGCCATCTCAGCTCCTATGCAGCCTAATGAGGCATTTGACTTTACTAAAAGCAGCAGCAGCCACAGCAACAACACAGCTACATGCACAGCAAGCGCACAATCCCAGATCCACCGAGGTGTGACACGGCTCGCAGATATACGACTCTGTGGTGATTGTTGTGATTGCCTCAGGAAGAGGACAGAGCTCCTATTTCTGCTGGTTGAAGCCAGAGAGCTTCAGAGAGACCAACAGAGGGCAGCTGGAGGCTGCAGACACAAAACCAGAAAGACACTGCTTTCATTTCCAGTCATTCACACATATTTGGTATTTTTTGAGAATAAATTGGCCACAGCAGTAAAAACATTCTGTTATATACTGAGAATGGCTCTTGTTCTAAACTGAAGGACTTGCAGCCTCTAAATGAACAAACACATGAGGATAACGTCTGCAGTTCAATGATCAGGGTGATGTGTGGTTGCTGGAAAACTAGAACTACACCCAAATTTCATCCTTCCACCCTTAGGCCCCAGTCACATGGGCCTAAAAACTGCTTGGGGAAATGCGTATGCCTCAGCTGGTTAGCGAGTGGTTGCTGGCGGTTGCTGCGAGAACTCAGCTGCAACATTTCTGCTTTGCAGCCACTTTGTGTCACACTCGTCACAGTTTAACAACCACTTAGGGAGCAGTTTGCAAGCGTTTGCAGACAAGTTGATGCCATACAAACTACATGGGACAGTGGCAACCTGCTCGCAACTAAAGCAATCACAGGGAGGGTTCGGTAGAGCCTGACACCAAACAGCTGGTCTCTCTTTGACACACAGTACGTCATATAATGCTGTGGCAGGGAAGGCAGAGGACCCCAATGCAGGACACCCGAGGCAAAAAGCTTAATTTAAGTTCAAGCTTTATTTACAGGCGTGGAGCAACAGAAGAGCTGGTTGGAGCCAGCAACAAAAAACTTACACTACAAAGAAGGACGTGACTAGACTTGACAAATCTAAAGAGGAGCAAAAGCACAGACAAGAACTCAGGACAGGACGCACACAGCAGGAACGGAAATCAACACCGACGAGAAAAACGAGAAACACAACCCAACACACAGGGACAGGAAGACTATCAAAATAAAAAGGGGAAGTCAGACAACGAAACAAAGACACGGACTAGACGCTGCACATCGGGAAACTAGAAATCAAAACGTAACCAATAACACAACAGAAGAAGCCCAGAAAAGGTATACACAATTCACAATGTCATGAGTAGCCAGGACCATGACGCAGCATACGATACTGCAGGTGGAAGAGGAACCTCTAACCTGTTACTAACTGGATCTGACAGCCTCTCTTCATTCTATCAAACTGGAGAGGTGCTGGTAGTGCTGATTCTTTTGTTTTTTGCCCCCACACCATTAAAAAATGTATTTTCAGTCATAATTAGCTTTTTTAATCTGTGATTTTAAAGTCAAGTGTAGATTATAGACTTGGGCCGCTGTGGCTCATGTGGCAGAGCGGGTCGTCAATCAGTCTGAAGGTCGGTCTACCGGCTCCTGCAGTGAAGTACGCTCGGGCGAGGAGCTGAACCCCTCGTTTCCCCCGCTGTATGCATGCAAGTGTTAGACAACGAGCACTCTGGCATAGATATAATGTCTATGAAAGTGAATGTGATTGGGTGAATGAGATCTGTAGTAGAAGGGTACCAGTCTATTCACCATTATCTCCCAGCTTCAGAGTCAGACACCCCCCCCCCACCCAACGCTCCTTCCTTTCCACTCCCACACCGGCCCATCCTCCCCCCATCTTATATTTAAATGCTGAA
>VUQK01020566.1:8113-25869 GCA_015106715.1 Bujurquina vittata
AATCTTGTAAAAAAAAAAAAAAAAAAGTGCATGAACAGAGATTCATAAAAACATCCAACTTTACCCACCTTCCATCTTCAGTGTCTTTCCAATCTCCTGTGCAACCAGAATAAAAAGCAGCTTAGACAGTGGGACCCTGCCACAGTTTGGCTGCAACAAAGGAATTGCGCAGAGTACCCTGTGGGCCTGTGCTTTCTGGCTGCCAGCTTTACATATAAAACAGGCAGGCCTATCTGTCTCTGCACAGGCTGCGGCCACAAAGTCCGAATCCCCAGCTTTGAACACTCTGCGGATCCTGGCTCTGGAGTTCTGTACAGGGTGAGATTAACAACAAACACTAAACATTACTCTTCTGCTCATGTCTCAGAGAAGAAGGGAAAACATGAATTGCCGAGAAGTTTGGTCAAATAAAAGTCTCAGCTTCGCTCTGAGAACACTGAATTTTTGATTGTGTCCTTCAAAGTGACTGATAAATCTTCATTTCTGTTCTTTGAATACTGCGTTTGTTAAATTCAAGTGTTAAAGTGTTAAATTCAAATCAAGTTTTTGAATCAGTGCGTTGCATGGTAGTGCCATGCAGATTATTGCGGTGGTTTTAGAACAAGGTGCTATTATGGATCACACAGCACTCTCAGACTTTTAAATAAATGTTTGGATTCGCTTTACATTGGAGTTTACAAAGGATCATAGTTTGGGCCAGAACTCATTATAGTTGATTCGTCTGGAGTTATAGCACAGCCAAACAAAAGCACTGTGATGCAAGTGAACAGTGACATCTAGAGCATTTTATGTGAAGCTACATGTCACTAATGGAGGAAAGCCAAAATAGGGCTCAGCAATTAATTAAATTGATATTTTTTTTAAATTTTGGCTTCCTGTTTAACAAGATAATTGAGAAAAAATGATTACCATACCACATTTCATTTCGCAGTGTTGCTCTTGTTTTGTCTTGTGTTCTAAATCCACTGCAGTCCTTTACTTTTTTCTACCTGTTAATGCCATTATCATCATATTTGTTTTAATATTGCCTGGTACATTGCCATAATATAGTATTCTGTTGCTCCCTGCAGCACACATTATGGATACCTAAACTGACCTCTAGTGGACATCTAGTGCAGTCATTGCAGTCACACGATCAAAGATTTCCTCATTCTGTAAGAGTTCATGACATTTGACATTGAAGGGAAAACAATTTGTAGTTCAGTGTTCCAACATAACAAGGAAGCAACTGTTATCACAACTAGAGATTGATGAGGTACAACACAAATGCTACGGCAAGGGGGAGCCAGGACAACAGGCCTGAATTGACTACAAGAAAGCCTATGACTCAATGCTGCACACATGAACTCTGGATGCCTAGAACTATATAAGATCAACAGGACCCTCAGAGCCTTTATTAAGAACTCAATAGGAACATGGAGAACAACACTATAGGCCAACTTCAAGCCAAATGTACAAGTCAACATCAAGTGTGGGATTTACCAAGGAGATGGATTTACCAAGGAGATGCTCTGTCCCCACTACTGTTCTGCATTGGCTTGAATCCCCTCAGCCAGATCATTAACAAGACTGGCTACGGATACCGACTACGGAACAGAGCAATCATCAGCCACCTCCTGTACATGGATGACATCAAGCTGTATGCCAGAAGACATCAATTCACTGATCCACACCACCAGGATCTATAGCAATGATATCCAAATGTCATTCAGACTGGAGAAGTGTAGTTGGATGGTAACTAAGAGAGAAAAAGTAGTCAGAACTGAGGGGATTGGACTACCAGAAGGCAGCATTGCAGACACTGAAGAAGCTACAAGTACTTTGGAATCCCACAGGCAAATGGGAACCATGAAGAGGCCACTAGGAAAGCTGCAACCTCCAAGTACCTGCAGAGAGTAAGGCAAGTCCTAAAGAGTCAGCTGAATGAGAAGAACACGATCCAGGCAATCATCACCTAACACCCTGCCAGTTGTCAGATACCCTGCTGGGATAATAAGCTGACTAAAGGAGGGAATAGAAGCCCCTGATGTCAAGACAAGAAAGCTCCTTATCATGCATAGAGGGTTTCACTCGAAATCCAGCACCCTGAGACTGTACGCTAAGCAGCAGGAAAGAGGCCGAGGCCTATCGAGTGTCAGAACCACTGTCCTAGATGAAACAATGAAGATCCACGAATGCATCAGGAAGATGGCCACAAAGGATCTACCAGACCAGGGAAGACCCCAGGTGCAGGCTGTGCAAAGATACCCCTGAGACCATCCAGCACATAACAGCAGGGTGCAAGATGCTACATGGAGCACCACAATGTCCTGTGGGACTTCCAGATAAAGACGGACAAACTTGAGATGGATAACCAACCATCGCACATACATTTCTACATAAAATAAATAAAGATAAAAAATAAATATATACAAGGATATATATTACAGAAATATGTGTGTGTATGTGGAGTGTGTGTGTGTGTGTGTGAGAGAGAGAGAGAGAATGGGTGAGTGTGTGTAAGAACAAGATAGAAATAAACAGAAAAGCAACATTCAAACAGCAAGTATATTTACATTCCACATAATCTCAGGGAAGGGACCTGTTAAATAAATATCTATTAATAAATAATGCAATTGTATTGCACATGGGTTTGAGGTATTGAAGAAGGAGAATATTGCACTAATTACTGAGGGATAGGCATTTGCACAGTTCAGTTTTTCTGGCTCTGTGACAATAACAGTAAGAAAGCAACTGGGCAAAAATGGCATCCATGGGAGAGTTCCAAGGCAAAAGCCACTGATGACCAAAAAGAACACAAAGACTCATCTCACATTTGCCAAAAACATCTTGATGATCTCCAAGACTTTTGAGTCGTGTTACATCTGGCATAAAATGAACACAGCATTTCAAATAAAGAACATCATACCAACAGTCAACCATGGTGGTGGTAGAGTGATAGTCTGGGTCTGCTTTGCTGCTGCAGGACCTGGATGACTTGTCATAATTGATGGAGCCATGAATTCTGCTCTCTACCAGAAAATCCTGAAGGAGAATATCCAGCCATCAGTTTGTGCCCTGAACCTCAAGCTTACTTGGGTTATGCACCAGGGCAATGATCAGAAACACACCAGTAAGTTCACCTCTGAATGGCTCAAAAAGAAAATAAAATGAAGGTTTTTGGAGTGGGCTAGCCAAAGTCCAGACTTTATTCAGACTGAGATGCATTGGCATGACCTTAAACAGGCGTTCATGCTCCAAAACCCTCCAGTGTGGCTGAATTAAAGCAATTCTCCACGGTGATGTGAAAGACTCATTGCCAGTTATGGCAAACGCTTGATTGCAGTTCTTGCTGCCAAGGCTGGCACAACCAGTTAATAGGTTTAGGGGGTAATTACTTTTTCACACAGAGCCAGGTAGGTTTGGATAGCTTTTTTCCCTCAATAAATGAAATCATTATTTTAAAACTGCATTTTTATTTATTTGGATTATCTTTGTCTAATATTAAAAATTATTTGATGATCTGAAACATGTAAGTGTGACAAATATGGAAAAACTAAGAAGTCTGGAAGGGGGCAAATACTTTTTCACAGCACTCTGAGGGCTCAAGTAAAGTGGAAAAGAACTATATAAGAACTGGTCCATTTGGCACTCAAACAGCGGATTTTTAAAGTAAAATAACCAGCACTCATTGTTCACCTGCTCACCTGCTTTTGAAGTTGATGTTTTTGTGATTAACTTTTTGCTCAGGTTGTTAATCTGTTTGTTTTTTTTAGTACAGACTTTAGTGAACTAAACAGTAACAGTATGACCACTTGTGTTGTTTGAAATGCAATAGCAAGGATTTGACCACAAGATGTAGCCATTTTTCCACTTAAAATCAAACCCTTCATGGTAATTCAGTGTTTCAGAAACCTTCATTCCTTCATAATCGCACAGCAATGCGTGTTACTTGGAAATACAGACATAAGCTATTACTCCATTACATGAAATGTAAATGTGAAAATGTATCCTTTATGATAAATCCTGCTGGTCAAATGTCTAATTAAATGTTTATTTCTCCAAATGTTAAATGTACAGTTGGACATTTACAGGGCTATAATAAAGCTCTGATCTCACAGTTAAGCCAGGTTTACACAATCTCAGATTGTTATTTTATAAAAAATAAAAAAATATTCCTACCATTAATGCCAGGTTACCTGGTAAGGAACAGTCAATATGTTTAGTCATGTGAAAAAGAAAGCTTTGAACTGCAGCAAATTGATTCTTTTCAGCTATTCTGTTGTAAGTTTGGGATCATTGTGCTGTTGCATGACCCAGTTTCAACCAAGTTTTAGTTACCACACAGATGGCCGCACATTTGACTCTAGAATGCTTTGATATAATATAATAAATATATAATATATTTAATCATAAATTAGATATATGTAATACTTACACAGTACCAGTCAAAAGTTTGGACATGGGTGAGTGAGTCCAAACCTTTTATATCTAATTTGTGGAAGCGTGGAAAATATGTGCATGCAGCACCTGTTTTCCTCAATGGTAATTTTTTATTGTCATTTTTATCCTAATAAACTTAAATAGTTCCAGTGTGTTTAAACAAGAACTTTCTGCACTGACCCAACCCTTGCATCACACCTTGAACTCTACACCTATGATACCAGTTATATTGTAGGCGTTACTGCCAAGTGCCAGTTGATTGGATCACTTGTTGCCACTAGGTGTCTCTGTAGCATTTCAGCTGCCGTGGGTAAGACATGGTGGCTGAAATTTACTATTTGAAAATTATCCATTATCAGCGAGTCGTGTTATAGTCAAGTCTAGTCTGGGGTACGCACTCTATTCCACCTATTTCAGTGGCATGCAGGTGAGTGATTTAATGTAAACTTTTAAAATATTTCAAACAGTGGAGACAGATCTATCCTGTACTTTTCAAAAGCAGAAAAGAGATGACATCGAGGCTCTGGTTTGAGATTGCTATTCATCTTATGTCTGCAGTTGCTTTGGTAGTATCCATGTTTCATTGGGCAGCTGCCGGCAGGTAAGACATTTTAGGTCAGAGAAAGGTGAGAGGAGAGAGCAGATGGCACACGTTGCAGGGGGATGACCTGGTGCCAGACCCTGTGCTGGAAAAGTGAAGTTCAAATAACAGTTAACAATATGAACAAACTGTTTGAAACAATACTATGCAGTCAAGTTACTAAAAGACAAATATGGCGATACGTTGGAATATGTATACTGACGTTTGAAGAGCAGCAAACTAAACATATAGAGACAACAGACTTTTTTTTCCTCTGAATATCTTTTATTATTCAATCTACATCAGTCTGTCCTCAGACAAACTGCCTCCAATCTTTTCATAGTTTGTAGGATACATTTATGACCAAAGAACACATTTCACACTGCTACAGATTGACAGAACTGCCATATTGAATGTTAAGATATCTATTTACTGTCATGCTGAGTGTTTTTAATCAGAAGTAATGACTTACTGACGCTGTTACTGCTGCTAGTGTGGCATCTGGCATTATGATGGCATCTATGAGTCCTGATGGGTGGACGGCATTCCATAGCATTGTCATTCTATGGTAGGAATTTGCACTGTAATTTACAGTTTGATGAAACTGGACCTTACATTGTCTAGCCCAGCATAAAACAAGTAGACAAACAATGTAATATGTTAACCCTTTGTAGTAAAAATCATATGCATTGATACTTTCACCAGTCTTTGTAGCACAATGTCTTACTTGCACCTATGTTTATTACTTGTGCAGTACTTGAAGATAGTAAACAGCTATGATCGTATAGAGATCTTTATGTATCTACAGCTTTGAATATCCTTTTGGTTATGGGGATTAGCATAGTCATCCTGTACCTAATAATATTTCATGATTACAATGTATATAAAAAAAAAAGACCCCCGCAGAGTGACACTTCTGTACATGTTGTGTGTCTTTTTTTTGTTTTGTACATAGCTGTAATGGTTAGCTGTTATTTTCACATTGTCTCACTCTGTTTCTCACCATAATTTATGGCAACTCCTTTGTAGCTTCACTTTGGCAGTCAGATCCAGTGGTGCTGATGGAGGACCTATGGCCTCCCTTGGTCAAACAATGAGGGTCGTTTCATCCCAAGACCCGCATTCCTGCCATGCCCTCAGACGGGCCGTCTTGTGCAGCATAGTTCCTTGTAGAGTCTTTGAGTTTGTGGTTAGTTTTGTCACAACTAACCAATGTTGTGCTAGTTAGTAGAAACCCCCTTATCTTGCTGGTCTGCAAAAGGCCATTTCACAGTTAAGTTCCAAGCAGCAGTCTTGTTCAGGGGCAGGGTGAGAGATGCCAGAGGCTCTGAAGGGCCAGCAGTGTTGGTCCATTCACTCCAGCCAGATGCTAGACCAGTGGTTCGAAATGTTTCCCTTTGCTTAAAGTCCAAAAGCTTTTCAAGCCCCTTCTACTTTGTGCCATATCTGATTATTTTAAGCTGCAACTTATGCCAGCCTCTCTGTAATCCTTATTATTAGGAAACACTGCAATAGCCAAAGCAGCATGTAGTTAATACAGCTATCTCTGCTATTAAACTGGCTGTTTGAAGTATTTCCTACAGCAATGTCAAAGTACTGTAATGAAAGCTTGTAAGCCATGTAATACAAACATTTCAGCATCTGTTAGCTGTATTAACTACAGCTGCTTCCTTGTTGAGGTGTTTAATGGCTGACTGGGGTAAAGACCTGTACACACTGTTGCCCTTCAGGGCCCCAGAATAGACCTTGACCTTTGACATTAGGGTCATGAGCCATCTGTGGGAGAGGCTTGAACATCCAAATGGACGTCAAATGTACGCCAAGATGCAGGTCATGAGGAAAGAAGAAAAAGTATCCCACCACGGTCTACATTTACTTAAAGTGGTTAAGACTTAGAAGGTTTTCATATGAACAGGCAAAGTTGTCATTTTGTTAAAGAAATATTCAGTGGAGGATACTTTCTCAATCTTATAGTCCCTTGCACTCCCCTCAGTCTTGCTTCTCAGCTTTCTCTCCCTCTCTCCCCTGCCATCCTCTGGCTCTTCTTTTCCTTTCACAGACTGTTTTTGTCTGGCAACTCTGCCTCTGGACTGCGGGGAAAGTAGACTGTGGCTTTGTGCTCCTCGTAGCGGTCGATGTGCTTGAGGTGTACCACCATATGCAGGGCATAGGCTAAGACGAGGAGCAGAATCAAAGATGTCACCAAGCCCATCAGGATGGCTGGAGTCAGGAAAGTAGCACAGTCACTGGCCGATGCAAACTTGTCTGACTGAACATTGAAGGCCTGGATCTGGAAGAGCAAAGAGAAGCCAGAAAGACAAGATTAGGCTGAACTAAAAGAGGACAACTGGCTCTTCCTGGGCTTACCACGCATAGAGAAACTGGGCAGATGGACAGGTTGAGACAGCCTAAGCAGATGGCTAAACAGACAGAGTGGAAACAGACTGACAGTCTGCCAAACGGGCAGCAAAAGGACAGACTGACTGACCTATGGCCAAACAGGCGTAGCACAAAGGCAAAAAGCTGGCAAACATAGATACACGCACACATATTGAGAATGGGACACACAATGATATAACAGCAAATGTGCAGACATTATTAGAAGAATTACACAACAAAGGCTGTGCCCTTTGTGCGACAGTGTACCTGGAAATCAGTGAACGTGATGTGCCAATTAGCAGATGTGTCAGTGTGGGAGCTGGGCACTAGCAGGGTGTCATATTTGTGCAGGCTGCTGACGTGCTGGCAATGGTAGGATGAAGTGGCAGGCGCGTAGACCTCGCTGGCATTAAAGGTAGCCTCTTGGGTCCAGTTGTAGTGGATGTGGACGCTGTCTAGTGTGAACCAGTTTTGACCAGCTGCCTCATAAAAAGTATTGGACATCTGCAGTCTGGTGGAGGAGATAGTGCAGTTAGTTACATATACAGTCAACTCATGGGCACTTACGCTGTATGCTCTAATACAATAATAATGTTCAGTGTGATAAATAAAATGTAAGATGTTAAATTAAATGAAGTTTTGCTGTAACTAGGCAAGTGCACTTTTACCTGATTACAAGACCTCGCAAGTCCTCCACGTCACCAAACCTTAAAGAAAGCCTTTGGAAGAACAAGTCCCAAAAAAATGTAAACACAAATGCATTTTAAGATCATTTTATTTCTACTGCCTTGTTTGATAGCAGGGTTGTAAAAAAATGAATCATGTATGTGTACTGTAAAAGCAACAGTGCTCTAAAAACCAAAGCTCAAGGGGTGCTCAGTGACTTACGTGGCTTTCTCCTTGGTGCAGATGGAGCCTTTCGTGTCTACGGGTGAGTTGGGGTTAAAGACCCTTTCAGTCAGATCAATAAATGTATGGTTCCTGTAGCGGATTGCAAGCCGCTTTGCCTTAAACAGAATGCAAGTCTTCCCATTGTAAGACACGCTCAGCGGGCCATAAGGTCCCATCAGAGACTGGAGCAGCTTCCTCTTACTGTGAGACATCCCAGGCTGGTGCCAGTTAAAAGGCTGCCAACATATGAAGAAAGCAATTAAGCAGAGGATTAATTTAAAAAAGAAAAACTACAGTAAATTTGCAGATAAAGTGCAAATAGCTTCAGTTCTGCATCCTTGACTTCTTCCTTCTGTGCTTCTGCAAATTATACATGCCTTTCCCCGTTTCAGAGGTTGGAAATGGCTGCAGGCCCTGATGAAACCGAAGAACGATCAAAATGTCACACTGTGCTCACTAAAGTTAAATGTTTTGTAGACATCAAAGGAATTTAGATTTGTTCTTGCTGACGCCAATAAAAATGATAAATGATGGATCTAAGATGTTTATTTGCTTGTTTGTGAATGTATTTCTACAGAAATGTAATGTGTGTGTTAGATTATATAAACAAATGGTGCATTTGGGCAATATTTCAAGGCAATATATGTTTTTTAATCATCAAAAATCACTGGGAATTGTCTTAAAAGACCAAAGGACATTTTTAAACCAATACAATTGGTACACTGGTAAAACTTTAGAAACTTTTTCCCAGAAAAGCAGACTCTGGTAGATCCAGCCACTTAACAAGGCCCCAGCTTTGCACATCATAAAATCAAGTTATCCCATTCCTCAATCTACGCGGCCGTGTCTGTCGTTGTTGCTCTTCCACAGCACGAGTCAGCGTGATAAGTGCGTACAATCACCTTCCAGCTCTTGATTTATTTCCACACCAAGCAAGCTTGACTTAATGCACAATCTACCATGCCTCCTTTTTATGCATGCAGTGATATTTGATTTCGAAAGGGCAAGTTAAAAATCACCTTTCTGTCAAGCTCGTCATTGTGATTGTAATTTCACTCGTGTGTAAAGTTCAGTGCTCCAGCTGCCACTTGAATCCCAAATGAGGAAGGAGTGGTGCAGGAAGAAAACAGAAACTTTCTGAATTTGCAGATATTTGTGTGGCAGCTTTCCCGCTGCACTGGATGGAGTGTTTAAACAGTAACTGCCTCTCTCTGGCTTTTTAATCTCTGTGCTCAAAGGCTATATGTCACTGGAGACATATAAAAAGAAATGGACACACTCTGATATGATTAGTTTTCTTGGTTAATATATAAAATGTAAATAACTGGATGTGTATGGTATGTTTATGGAGATGACCATTTCCAAAACATTTAAAAGCTACAGTAGTTACTGTAACAGATAATCTATATAAACTAATCTAACTGGATGCAACAGCTCAAACAGCATTTGTTTATTGCAGAATTTTCAGTCGCAGTAGTCCTGTGTGTGGGCGGCAAAGATGTTTTACCTCTGGTGAATATGAGACTACAATATTCCCACATTCAAGGTCATGCAGTATGGCTGAGTGAGCATGCTCTGTTTTGTTCGTGAGCATCCTAGAGTGTGTTTTTGGTGTGTATTTGTACGTGTGAGCAAATGGCTGGTGGTGGCGAGAGCCAGGGAAGAATGGAGAGACTGTACCTGCAGTATTCTCCTGAGCGGGTTTTCATCTTCAGGCGTCAAAAAAACCTCTTCACTTTCTAAGCCGTACTCACTGTCTTGACCTGAAAACACGTACACACATTACCGCATCATCGAAGATGCTGGTACACACATAAAGCTGATTGCAATGCTGCCTTACAGATTGCGCGATGATCACAGAAGCGCACACACATACAGTCACAAAGAGGCTTTGTGTGTACATTACTGCTCGGGCTCATATCTATTTCCAGCTGTTTTGCGTCATCACACTGACTCATCAGCAGTTTATTTCACAGTTACGGTACTAAGTGTTTACATATACTGTTTATCTCGGTCCAGAAACATATGTTTAGGAATTACGTAACTGAAAAGAATGTTTTCATCAATTTTCCACCTTTGTGTCACGGAGCCTAAAAATAGCAGTGCATGGATCACATATACGCCACACTTTCAAATCTTATTCTATAACACTCAGTGTCTCCAGTATTAAGAAAGAAATGCATTTGTCATATCTATCCAACACATCAGTGTCAAAATTACCATGGCAGGTTTGATTGAATCAGGCCTTGTGTCACGCCAGATTTGTTACTTACTTGATGTGACTCTTGTTGCTTGTTTGGGGTTCTCTTTGCTGTGGAAAAGACAGAAGACACAATAAGGTCTTGCAACCACAACTTCTTTTAATAATGCTGCGTAATGTATAACAGCTACGAAATGCAATAAGAAAAGAGGTTTGCATGAAATCGAGTATTATGGAAAAAATGTATTCAACATTTTAATGTACTTCACATGCTACCAAATGTCCCATGAAATACAACACACAAAGTTATTTGTTCAAGTTGTTTATATATATGTAAATAATGTGTATTTGGCATTGCATTTACAACAAAATGCAACTGCAGCGCTTAACAAATTTATAAGGCCACCTCCCAATGTCAGGTTTATGCCACAGCTGCCCTAAAAAGCAATATTTCTGATATGGTTAATCCACCAGAATGTGCAAGCTCTTTAATCAAAATATATGTTTAAACATTAATGTATAATTATTGCTGTTATCCAAAAATGTTCAAATTTACTGTTTTACATAAAAGCTGAAAAATATATATATATGTGTGTGTGTGTGTGTGTGTGTGTGTGTGTTATTATGATGTCAAATTGCACTTATTTACTTCCAGACAAAACAGAAAAATTGGTTTTAGTGCTTCAGTGTTATGCTTGATTAATTTCTGACTTCTCAGTTTCTAGTGTGTCAGCTCAAATTTGGGTATAAAAACATGCATGCATACATGCATCAATATAGTGTAGATATTGTTGTACTAGTGGTGCATTAAAGTAAGTGGCACTACTTCGCACTTCAGAAGGTGTTCTCCAATTCTTTTGTTCAAAGCAGAAAGTTTCTTTATGTTCTGTGTTCTCACATAACATAAAGAAGGTTGACCTGCAATTTCCATTTGTAACATCGCAACTAGTTTGGAAACCAAACTCAGAGCCTGCACTGAACATCCAATAAGCATTGACTTTTAGTGAAGTAAGGCAGCAATGAACCTTTTGAAACTGAAAATATATAACCTCCCTGCAACCCTGAATTGGATAAGTGGGAGAGGATGGATGGATGGATGGATGGATGGATGGATGGATGGATGGATGGATGGATGGATGGATGGATGGATTTATAAACTCTGAATTTCCCAACAAGTGGGTAGATGCCATTTTCAATTTAAGAATTTCCAAACAGTTAAATATATGTCTTCAGATTGTTTATAAATCTATAAACAACCCTGAAGTGGGACTCTTAAAATTGTATATAAACTTGAACACTTCAGAATATATAGTGTGCCATATATATAATGACTATTTCAACATAGGAATGCACAGAATATGAATGCATATTTACTCGCTGAATAGTTCTTTGAAAGTTGAAGTCACTTAAAATTTTGACTTCAGCTTTCCACACGTACACTTTTTACTGTGTGGTGTATTTGTCTAATAACCTGTATTTGATTTGGGGCTGACCTACATAGTGCACTGAGGACAGATTTTTCCTCACCTTTGCCTTTGCCCTGCTGCTCTCGGTCTATCTATATCACAAACTCCCTGGACTTCTACAAGCTAATCCTGATCCTTTTAGCTGTCTAATCAAAGACGAGATACAACAATTGTCTCATGGAGTGGCGCTGGCTAGTTTTGCTTATAACAACGGTCCAAACAGTAACCTGATCGTGACCTGTCCTGAGTCATTATAAGCTCTACACAATAGCCAGTTATAATGGGCTTGTAAAAGTTAAACCCTAAGACCTGTCAGAGTGGGTATTACAATTAACATCTGTCTTTTTGGGTCACCTTCCATTGCTTTAGTCAGCTTCTGAGCTTTAATTGGAAGTATTTCAAGTCATTTTATGAAAAGCAGCACAATAAAAACAAGGTCTGGAAAGAATTCCATCTCTCATTGATATTATCTTTGTTATTTCGTTGAATACTAATGCTGCAAACATCTTCTTAGAAGACAGAATGAGGATGGCCTGAATATTTATACTAAGTTTAAATGCACAAAAGCCAGTCAACAGCTGTGACTTGGGCTGTCAAGGACTGCTCATAATTGTGTTTTTCTAAAATGGTAAATCCAGACACCAGTGGAAGATCCCTGGAGTTAAAAGATCTTTGAACAACCTCCTCTTATATCTTGTGATAAAAAGGGGAAATTAAAGTTTAACTTCTGTGTATTTGTTTGTTTGTTTTTTGTTTTCACATTTTACAAAATCTGATTTTTCATTATTTGAATTAGGAGCCCAAGGTGAAGGTACAGATAAGCAGACAGCTAATAAATAAAAAGGGATCCAGAGGGTACAGTTTGAGAGTAGACTGCCAGACATATCAGTGCCAGCCGACTGGAACAGTTATTTGCCCATATGGTGCAGTTTCTACCTGGACAATGTGGTGCAGTTAAGTGTCAGATGGATTAGGATTAGTGGTAAGTACAGGCCAGGTCCACTCTGGCCCAAATTATAAGAGACGTAGGCCCAGAACAAGATGAAGAGATTAAGGCATGATGTCAGAGCCTGCAGCAGTTCTGAACAGAGGATAAGTAATGCATTAGACCTGACCTCTGAAATCGTGACTTACTGTACACAGGTCCAACAGATTTGAACTTTGACCATGAAATTCCACATGTAGCAGTTACATTAAAAATCATATAAATTTGTTATATGGTATTTCTTTGTGAAATAAAATGTCTGTTTTTATTTTTAGTGAAACTATATCTTAAATTGTTATTAATTTGAAATATAGAACCTCCTTTAGTACACTGCATTATGGCAAGTTTGCCATAAATCATCATTAGTTATAAGGCAGGTTAAAGATTCTTTTTTCTAGGAAAGCACTTTATATTTTCAGTTATATGAGTAAAAAGATATCATTAAGGAACACAAGATGAAATTCTGCAGTAAGACCAGCTAACGGGATGCAACATGTGGATACAGACTATGCTTTTGAAGCACAGCAACAACAAAGATGTTGTTTCAGCTTTCTTGCTACATGGCTGCAGAGTTATCAGGTGAGCACGTGCAGGAATAATGTGCAATAATCATCAGTTCAGTGGCAGCTGCATGATGATTTCTGTTGAATGCGAGTGAGTACGTGCTCTGCAGGAAGATACTCTAGTGGTATTTTCTTTATGACAGTTCTGCAGCCTAATTTATAGCATATGTGTGACAACTTTTGCATCAAATCCAGGACACCATGCAATATGTGTGTCTTTACTCTTGTGTATACATTCCAAAGAACTTGCTTCCATATACTGTCTCCATGAACAGTGAATGTATGAAAAACAATAATAGAGTTTATGTGCATGGTAAATCCAAATATTTATATTAGCTTAGGTGAATGCTGGGTAAGCATGACTGTATAAAAGAGCTGCCAAAAGCACTACATTTGGCAGGGGGCACTTGCAAATGCAATTGAAACCTCACTAGCGTGGTAGATACTTGGCTGCCGCTCACTAACTGCCTGCACTAATATTGGGGATATAAATGATCTTATAGCTGCACAAAGGCTAAAAAAGCATTAAAAAAAATCTGATATATGTTCACACGTTCATGCAAACACTGCACAGCCAGAGTCACTGATCAACAAACAGATAAACAAAATCAACCAGCAGCAAATAAGCACGTCTTCCTGCACACCTTCCCAGGCCTTAGCTCGCTGATAGGTGCCAGAGGAGTCTGCACAATTGTGCAAGTGCTAAGTAAAGCACAGCCATTTGTTCCAGTGCCAGTTTCGTGAGATCAGCAGACCTGGACTTCTGCGGTCCCATCATTGGCTCAGCCTGTCACACGGTGCCTGAGTGCTGAACAAACCCTTTATATAATCAAATCCAAGCCAGAGCCACTCCTTGGGTCACCTCAGTCCCACCACGTATATCCCTAAAAAACCCTCACACAAATGTCCAGACATGCTCCCACACATTACTTGTGTCCACTTTAACAGTACAAAAACAGCTTCAGTACATACTGATGATGATCTCATAATCTGTTGTAATTACAGATCATTTTAGAATTTTCAACATCTGTTTTTTAAATATTAATGCGAAAGCTGCTCGTGGTGTCTCAATCGATATATGTTTTCTGGACATTCTCGTTCAAGCGTGCAGATAGCTGATTATCTCGGCTCGTCTGGGTTTCTGCTGTGTGCTGCCGAGCAGAGAAAAGGTGTGGTGCCTGCTCCCCAAACTTGTAAACAAGTCCCATTAGCTTCTGCTAACACAGAGCGCTGAGCTCCTGCACTCTGATGCTCTGTAAAGCACGATCAGTCCATCCAACCCTACAGCAGGAATAGACCACTTCAGAACCAGAGTTTGACATTAAATACAGCGGTTAATTCATTTTGCCATTTTTAAACTGAAATTTTTATTCCAAATGTAACAAAATTACAAGAGGTAATATTTAGTTAATATATACATTTCTCCATTAGTTTCTGATTTCTCAGCCTACAATCACTGTCATTGTGTAGATCAATCGTGCGTCCAACTATAGTGATGTGTTCTTACTGCTCATATTTCCTTGTATTATGCCTACATGAAATTTCAAACCCAGATATGGTAGTATTTCACAGTGTACAAGAACTTCTACTGCTGGGTAACATTATTCCCAGCGGCACAGGGGCATATAGGTATATAACACATACTCTAGTTTCAATAATTTAAAAGTGCGCAATCGCACAGTAAATTATTAGCCCTGGCAAGACAGGAAAACATGTCTTAATCCTAGATTGTGCAGGTGCTGACCTATTAATAGATTTATTAGTGCAGATTAAGGTTTAGGAGCTGCTTGGAATCTGGTTGCCATTTCTATGTAGCTTTGTTTGTGTGCTAGAGTTGTGTAAGTCTTCCTACTCCTCTGAGATCAAGAGGGTTGAGGGTTAGGGCAGCAGTGCTAAAACGTTATGAATGAATTCAAACAGGGAATAGCACACGTGATTATTCACTTTTGACTTGATCTGTGTTTTGGTTTGTTTGTTTGTTTGTTTGTTTGTTTTTTAGGTTTTTCTGGGGGGGGCGATAAATAATGTGTGAATTACACTAAAATTAGCTGTCGGTCTTTTAACCCTTTAATCTTTAGTGAAATACGATCACTGAACAGTCATCTACTAGAAATCCAGTGCTTTGACCTCTAATTTCTATGTTAAAGTCAGCCGAGAGTTCCAAGATAGATTTCAGCACATGCTGTCTACAGAATGTGATGGCAGGTGACTGATAAACAGATGGGAGCAAAGCATGCATGCAAGAGCTAGTGCTAGTTGTAGCTTTGATGAGCTTACTTGTTCTTTACAAAAACACCATTTTATATTAAATAACTAACATTTTTTTGGAGCTTGACAACACATTTATCTTGGCACGGAAAGGCATGCAATACATCTTATGCTATTGTAGACACCACTAGGATTTATAAACACTCGTTGGACAGTGGGAGTGATAAAGTGCAATATAAGTGTGTTGTCACGTGCTTACTTGCAGCCAAGTAACATGTATTTGTTTGAGAAATTTAGTGGGATGTTACTAATTTTAAGTGAATTAAGTTTGATTAAAACATCCTCTGCTCGCAGTCTCGCAGCATTAAAAGGTCCTAATAAAAACATTTTTTATTGGCTGTGTGAAGAACTACAAACTACAGTTACAAAATCTCCCCTAGCAGCAGTTCCTTGCGTTCTCTATCACCGTGTGTACTGTTGATAGGCTGCCCGACAAGAGAGGCAACTTAGTCTTTTAACCCTTGATCTATATCCACGTTTGGATTTTAGTAGAAATTTCTAGACAAAATTGATTATTGCTGCAATATTTAAAAAAACTGAAACATGACAATTCTGATGACTTTCAGTTGTTAGCCAAGAGCTTTGCCCGCTTCCATACTTTATCTGCCACAGTATCAGACGTGCCTTCACAAACAATGTCTAGCTTGCTGACTTTTTTCTTCTCATTAGTTTCCTGCAACCCCAAGTCTATCAAAAGCAGAAGCCTCTAACTCACTGCACCTTTCCTTCTTTGTTTCCATTGTTATGATCCCTACAAGGCCTTTGAAAGGCTGTTTTTATATAACAGCATCTCGGAGTGTGTCAGAGCTAAGACCGAGGCTGTGTCTGGGGACCAGAACTGTTACGTTGCAGAGTTACATACAAAGTTTGATCCAGGCAATAGGCTCAAAAACCCCTGGAGATATTTGCGCAGCCTCTCTCTGTCAGAGGGTATCAGTCAGGGTTTTGCAACCCTAAATTGAGCTGGAATGAGAGAAAACCCACGAGAATTTTCACATTCAGTTCTAAATCCAAGTTATTTGTGCCCCAGACTTGCAAATGTGTACAGATAAGATTGTTTGTGCAATAAATGAAAGCCTCGCCACAATAATCGTCCATCCTGCAACGTGTATTACCATGCTGAAAGTGCAATAGAGAGGGAAATCATTCGAACTATGATTAAAGACTACTGAATGAGAAACTGTGTTATATTATGGCCTTGAAGCATTTGCGCTATAGAGGATTGGGTGAACCATCATGCGTGGCATAGTTTCAAGAGCCTTACATGGATTTGGCACAATATTATAGGTCTTTGATGTGATGTCTCTGTAAGCAGGCAGGAACTGGCGCTAGCAAAAGCCCTGACTGCCTGCTCAGTCCCGTCCCTGTGACACTGTTGTGAATGGCTCTACATTTGAGCCCTGAATATTTTATCCAGATTTGACCTGCAGGACTGCATGTGCATTATGCAGACATAGCCGGCTAAAATTCCCTTCTCCACTCTTCCTCTCGCTCTCCCCCTCCTCTCTCAATGACTGCATCAGTAAACAGACCCCAACAGACCATCCCTGATGCATCCTTTCCTCCCTGTCCCATCCTTGTTTACCTTCCCTTCATGCTGCTTCCTTGTCTTCTCTCCTCTCTCCTCTCCTTCCTCTCTATACCTCTCCTGCAGGCCCACTGCCCCAACCTTATTTAGCTTCCTCTTGCCAGACCAGCACTACTGTGCAGAGACAACAGCCCCATCCGTGATCGATGAGCAGTGTCTGATGCAGTCCCCAACACTGAGACAAACAAAGCCTCACACCTCAGCTCTTTCGGGCACACCAATACTGCCTGAATCCATAATTTGAGGGACACCCAAGGTGAAATAGATAAAAGCGTTCCAAAGAACAGGGGAAAAATACCCTAAGTGGACACATCAGCATCTCAGCATCCCTGCACGCATCTTCATGTACCCCTCCCCCCCCCCCCCCCCCCCCCCCCCCCCCCCCCCCCCCCCCCTCTACCTGGTTTTTCCTCC
>VUQK01020566.1:39819-55725 GCA_015106715.1 Bujurquina vittata
GTTTTTTTTGGCATTTCTTCTTTATTTCTCACACAGCATCAAACCCAGGGACATTGGTTGTTCTTGCACTTAATGCAGCAGACTAAAAGTGTCTTTATTCACATGCAGCAGTAGGTTGTCAGGTTACAGAACAGAGACAGGACATAAAACATAATATTAAAGTAGTTCCACATAGGTCTACAAATGCAAAACAAAACAAAAGAGGCTGAACTCCCAGTAAACCTCGAGCAGAAAAAGCAAAGCAGAAAACTGTGCAAAACGATGCAATGACACTACCACTGATTGTAGCACAGAGTGAACACACTACTTTCATTGTTTCGAAGCAAAGCGGAATGTGTGTTTTCTCTATCTTGGGCACAGTCCCACTACTGTACTGTTCCCGTATGAGAGACTGTATTAAGGTATTGCTCAGATGGTGTAATATGCAGTAATGGTACAGGCTGGCGGTCCAGTCAAATATTTTCAATAGAAAAATGTGTTTAGTGGAATTTAAATCTATCATGAGTGATTATCTTGAACTGAAGTTTCTATTTTAGTGCAATTTTTGCCTGTAGATGGTGGAAAAAGCCCCAATTTTTTTGTTCATAAATACAGAATAATTTAATCACAGAGTGACGAGCCAAATGGCTTCAGACCAGTGAAACAGGGATAACTTAATGTATTTACCAAATCAACACACAGGAAGCTATAAAAAAGCACCTTTTATATATAAAAATCTATAATGCGCTGCTTTTTCTATTTCTTTTCTCATAATCTTAACCAGAATGTTAATATAAGAAGAATGAGCTCTATCACAATAAGAACTATTGCGAAAAATATGGAATGCGTCACACGTTTTTAGTACTCATTATTCATCGGTATAAAACATTCTTCTCAGACATTCTCCTCTTTTTCGACTTCTCCAAATAGAAAAAACTTTCAAAACCTTAAGTTCAAAAGAAGCAAAATTCACATGCAGTACTGTAAGCCTTTTGCTTTCCACTCCCTTCAAGTTATGGGATTGTATTTTTCACTTCTCTCTTTCATCAGTTTGTAGCCCACCCTCTTCATCACTCATCCTCTTTACAAAAACAGTTATATTAAAATTAATAATATCAGATATGAACTCTCTTCACTCTGTCTCTCAAGTTTTATTTCATTACTTAAATTATCCGTTCCCCATCCTTTCATCAATTATCCTCCCTCTTTCCATCTCCCAGCGTCTGCCTGTTTTTATTTTTTGTAGTTGCCAAATTGAATGGCGAACCGGTCGCTCACACAGCGAAATGCTGCTGGCTGCACCTCCCAGTAGTTGACAGGGTTAGCAAACAGGCTGATGCCATTATAGAATGTCCTCTTCATCCCAAATCCACGAGGGCAGAAGTCATTCACACCCACTTGGCTGATGTTGTTGGAATGGAGATAAACCACCTAAAAAGCCGCAGTGCCCAAGTGTAGAGAGTGAGAAGAATAGAGAATTGTGAGGATCAATAAGAATCAATATCAGTAAACTAAAATTATTTGTGCACATTCGACTCACCTGCAGGTATTTCATATCTGGAAGGCCTTGGGGAACACGAGTGAGACGGTTGTTGTCCAGATGTAGTTCTCTCAGCCTGGGCAGGTAGGACAGACTGCCATTTTCTATGTTACGGATATGGTTAAAACCAAGGCCCAACCTGGAAAATGCAAGACATGGGGAAAATATTAAGCAGGCAGAAAATGGGCCAGTGCATGGCACATTGCACTCAAATGTTTAGCTAGTGTGAGCCAACATAACTGCGTAATTTCCAGATTAATATCACTTCAAAAAAGTTATATTAAGCCAGGCGACGAATAGGGCCACATCACCCTGGCACTGCCTCTGGGACTATAAATGCACCACCATGACTTAGTAACACTGTTGGCTCAGAGCAAGGAGGCCTTGGGTGTTAACCGTGAAGCACCCTCCTGGGCTGAAAAATTAAGCAAACGTGGAAGTGCTGAAATCTGAGGTTCCTCGTGTGACCACTTAAGGGTAGCTGTCATCGACTGCCATGTGAAAATGCCCAACCCAACAGCATTAAAAACATTTTTGCAGCTATGATACTTTAACCTTTGTAACGGCTTAAAGCTAGGGGCATTACTGTGCTGTGTCATAACTTAATGGGTTTAACTGACAAATAATATTGTTTGTTGTGTGGTACAGACCATCTAAAAAGTGTGTGAAGCACGGTGCAATATGCTAGCAGGCAGGACACACATGGAACACCGTAACCAGGCTCGCATAGTATAACAGGAACATCTGTGCCGAGCATGGCCTGGAAGTCCCGAGGTCAAAATGGGATACGCCCCAAAGGGTAGTTGAGAATGACCTAGCTAAGATTCTGTGGAACATTCAGATACAGATGGACAAATTAGTCATGGCTAACCAACAGAAAAGCAGAGGAGGAAGGCAGTAGTGACATATGTAGTATTACCAAGCAATAGTAACAACAAGAAGAAGGAACACGAGAAGCTTGAAAAATACCAAAGGCTGAGAGAAGAGCTAGAGAGGATGTGGAAAGTGACGATGGGGACCAGCTTATCTTGAGTGGGAAAGGACTCTCAAAGCAGCATGGCTGCCCTGCTACTTTTAAGTAGCATGTCAATGTAATTTGTATTATTACCCCTAAGGGGCACTGCTGACTGGGACTGGGATGCATCGGGGTGCGAGAATTCAGCTGTCGTTAGAAATGAGTCTGGTGTTTTAGTGTGAAGGAGACCTGTAGAGGTTTTTGTAGCGGCTCAGGTCCTCTAGTTCCACGGCCTGGATCTGATTGTGGTCCAGATGAAGCTCATTGAGACTCTCTGGGAGATCTAAAGTGCAGATAACATAGATGTAAGCCTTCACGTCAGTGTGAGAACTGATTTTGTCTTATTGGACTATCATTAGTTTTGCCATATTGACAGTTTGCTTTCTAGTTAAAAATCTGAAAGGGATACATTTTATGAAATGCATTTTTTGTAACTTTTTTTAGAGTTAGATTTGACAGGTGATATTACCCTTATGAGCATTAAAAACTTATATACAAATACCAAAGAAAATCAAGCTACAGTCAGAATATAGATTACAATTATGACTGCTAACCAGGCTCTGTCCAAACAACATCTCTGAAGTTCATGTTAAGGTCAGTCAATAAACTCTGGTCATACAGATTTGGTCATCCATGCCTCTATTGCAAGTTTCCTGTTGTTTTAATCACATAGATGGGTTGCTACCTTTTGGGACCCCAGTTAGTTTGGCTTCTGATATACGCAGAAAATTCAGTTTCAGGCCCTTAAAAGCTCCAGGTTCAAAGCCACTGTTCTGAAGGGGGTTTGCTCCCATTTCTGTAAAAAAAAAAGAAAAAAAAAGGTGAATTTGTGGCACAAAATAAAACACACTCCCACTGATCTTCTAAATCCAATGCCAGTGCAACACAGCACTGCAAAATATGATGTTGAAGTCATCAACATTTCTGACCTATGCAGTTCATGTTGGTCAGGCCTGCGAATGCTCCAGCTGGGACCTTCTTGATGCGGTTCTCGTGGATCCTTATCTCAACCAGAGAGGCAGGCAGGTTTTTGGGGATAGTGGTCAGGAAATTCTTAGAGAAGTAGAGCTTCTGCATGTGCTTCAAAGGGACAAATGCTCTGGGGTGGACTTTGGAAATAAGGTTATTCCTCAGAGACAGACCCTGAAAAGAAGCAGCAACCAAGGAAAGCACAAATATAACACCCATTTGGTCTTTTTGTGCCTTTTGCTCCTAGTATAAGCATGTTTGAGTGAATTAAAACAGATCCAGAAAACAGTTCAGTCCATCAGCTAGAAGACTTCCCACCTACACTGGCTGAAAGATGGAGACAGAGGATGTTTGACGTAAACAGAACTCAATAGAGATGGTATTGTGCAATTTCATGTCAGGAGTTTCCTAAACTGCCAGACTTAATATTTCTCTTGGTCAGAGTTCCTGAATGTGGGTCAGCAGTAAGCAAAGCCTCATTGCTGAGAGAGCTTGAATGCTCCCATTTGGCTTCAGGCTCAAACTTTAACACAATTAAAGCTCTCATAGTGAAGGATGGCTGAAAGTAAGGAAATTAACCTTTAAATCCCAGAGAAATGGGCGTCTTAATTATATTTCTCACTACTGAAGCCAATACAAACTGAGATGTCTGAGTTGCACATCCTCGAGAAGTGCTGAGTTGATGCCTATGACCAAACTGCTGTGAAAATATAGGAAATTTAATACAGAATCAAAACAATTTTTTTTATGAATACAGCTTGCTATTCTAAATGCCCGATGCAGATAGATAGCAAGCTACTGTATAATCTCATGGTAAAAAATAAACTCCTTAGCAATCTGAGTGTAATTATGTTGCCACTTCAACTTCACAAAATGTTCTAATGACCACAGAATTGATTTGAGTTGTGATCATTTGTATATTATTTTTAGACTTTAATTCTTGTGGATTTTGGTTTCGTGTGAACGGCCACCATGATCAAGACTCCCTGATTAATCACAGTCAGGTAGTGAGCTTCAGTGTGGTTTTAAAAATGTTAAATACTGCAGTGTCTCGTTTATTGTGAACAAATAGGGGGATTTTGGTAAAAGCTAACTCCCTCTCCAGTGTTTCCGTCTCTTACGTATAAGTTAGTAAGGCCTTTGAAGTCATCCTCTTTAATCTCAGTGATGCGGTTGTTCTGCAGGTCCAGGAACTTGGTGTCTCGAGGAATATTCTTTGGCACCTCAGTCAAACCTGAAGACAAGACCAGTAAAAACACAGAAGGGTATTATCCTCTGCTAAATGCTCCCATGGGTGACTACAAACCAACACCCTAAAAGCCAGCTTCCTTTAAACTGGGAAGTTGTAAGGCTATTTTAGCCAGACACAGACTGTGGAAAATAAATAGACAGTGTGTGTTTTAAAGGCCTAAAAATTAACCCAATCACGCACCCACACAGTGTCAAATGAGTACCTTGGTGCTCCTTGTCTATTATTTTAATGAAAGGTGGACAAAGACACGACCATGTAGGTCACACACATACGTCAGCGTGACACACATAGCTACCATTATTGGTTTGTCACTGACAAGGACAAGCATGCACACTCGCACAACCAGAAACACAAATTCCCCTCCCACCAGATGGGGACACCAGATGTTTTCCATCTGGTGTCCAACTTGACAGAAGTCACAAAGGATGTGATTTAAGTACTATAAAATCACACATCAAATGAAAAGGAGACTGGCACAGCCCTGTTGTATACAGAGAAGTAAAAGCTTTGTGTGTTAATGTGTGAGTGGTGAGGAACTGTTGAATTGAAAGTAAGCCTCTGTATTTTAACCAAAAATGTGACTTAAGAAGATTGGTTACCAGCTTGAAAACCAAAATCTGTTACAGTTTCCTCAGACGGAGTATTCTTTTCAACTTACCAGTAACTCATGAATCATTCAGAATTCATCCCAGAATTTTTGTTTTATATATATATATATATATATATACACACACATTTATATCTATCACAAGAAAGAGCTGAAAGCTTGGTTTTTAACACTATTCCTATGATGTGAAAGCACTGACTGCTGGAATATTTCGTCACTGGAGTAGACAGCGTTAAGGCCGACTATTAATATCGGTAACCAAGCAATAAATTCAAACAGGCTAGAATGGATTGCAACGTGCGGACACCAAAGTGGCGTTAGAAAATACACCTGTGCTACTTCACTCGGCACACACACACAAACACAGCTACCAGTGATCATTAACAAGACCACATCACAGAGCCACGTGGACAAGTGTGTCAGATGTGGTTGCTTAATCCAGACAGGCCACAGTGGATGAATCCCAACCAGGGACAACCTCTTCTGGACCGAGGACATGATGCAACTGTGCCTGCTGGTGAGAGAGTGCCAGCTGTCCCACTGGGATCAAGTTTGCCACCAACCACATCTGATCCGCAGGACTCAGCCCAGAGCTGTCCATCTAGAGGTAATTTTAGATATATGGCTTTGGTTGGGCTGTGCCACACCCTCTATGACACCACATAAGATCCAAGCCTTAGCAGCACCCTCTGATATTCTGCTCAAACCGCATCCTCACAGTACTGAGAGATCTAATGCAGCAGTAAGATTTTACCCTTAGGGAGCAAATATACATTTGTGAAAGCTGGAAAATGTTGAGTTTCCATCCATGGTATAATCTTTAAATCATAAACCAGAACTCTGTATTTATGATTTTTTTTCTTTTCATAAGTAATAAAGTTATTACAGCTGCTGTGAGACTTTAAGGGTTCAGGATGTTACCAGGATGACTCATGTGGTAGGAAATATTTACCTTGCAGTCGACACCTGCAGCTTTTGGCATGTCTTTTGCCAGATGGAAACCTTCAAATCTGTACGCCACTCATCAAAACTAACAGACGCGATAGACGGACCGGAAAAAAAAGCTTTCACCAAGACCCTGATTAAATGAATCCTTTAACCCTCTAAACCACAAACCACAGCTCTTCAGCCACATCTGCCACAAATCTCAAAGCCTTTACCACAAACTGACAAAACTATCACCCTCTAAAACCCCAGTTCATCTCAACACAAATACTCAACGTTGTGCTGGGATCCACACTGAGAGGAGACAGACGCCACCACCAAAATACATCTGTTCTAAATAAGCACTTGACATCTCGGAAATTATACGCTTCCACATTTACCCACTGCTGAAAGACCAGGGACAGTAAGTATATAGAGGTTGTAAAATGATGATTTGACAAAACCATTATGTCTAAACCAAGGCATCTTATTAGAGTTATATAGCTAGTATAACGTGAAGAATCTTTATATCCATAATTAAGACATAATTCAGCTTCTTTTAGCCCCTTTTAAATAGACATGGACAAAATTGTACTGGATGCCTTTATGGAAATGTGACTAAAATTAATTTGCAGGCAGAGTAAAAACACAATGAAAACTTGGGGGCTGGTCCTGCTTTTATTTTTATTCGATCGGAAAATAAAAACATATTTTTAAATCAACCGCTAATTCTGGCTCAGCGTAGTTTTTCTCATGGTGCATGTAATGGAAAATAATTCTTTATGTTAAGGTGCATATACGACCATTAAATAGCTGCTCATTTGTGTTGTTTATTAGCCATTTTAGAGCTCTTAAAATGTCTTTGACCATATTCGATAATTACTTGGTCATCAGTTGAGGATTTTACTCAGTAACCTTCTAGTAACTGCCTGTTTATAACATACGGAGGTTTTTGTACATTAATTCCTATCTTAAGACAGAAATACCAATAATAGCACTTAATAAATATGGCCCATTCTTATCCACTGTTGCCAGCTCTGCAGTAAGGAAGTAGCTATTGTCTGTCCTAGAAGTCACTATATGACACCATCACCTAATTTGCATAATCTGTCATTTTCATGTAGTTGTAACCGAGGCTGTAGGAGAGAGTTAGAGGAGACAAAAAGTCAGAAAAAAAATGCCCTAAATATGTTTAGAGCTACAAATGAACTTTATGAAATAACTTCATGACTTTAATCCTTTGCCTAGACCAGGGGTATTCAACTCCAGGCCTCGAGGGCCGGTGCCACAATTTAACACTGTTATGCGAGTTGCAGTTGCTAGCTCTACATTCAACCCTTCTCCTTCATCTCGGCCACTGTTGCCAAATTTTGTGTAAGAAAATTCGCTGTCCAAAGTTGCTAAAGGCCAAAGCGAGGTCGCAGCGAGGTCCGGGGTGTGGGGTCCCCCCTCTGTGCTGAAGTGAGGTCAGGGTGATGCCAAAGTGTATCGAGGGATGCAGTACGAAGTACACAAAACACAGCGACTGTGGAGGATTTCAGGTTCCAAAACTCTCCAGAAGTCACCAAGGTCACCACAAAAGTTGCTAAATTGTGGCTAGTTGCTTTTTTTGGGGGCGTGGGGGGGTCGCTGGGGGGGTCTTAAAAGTTGCTAAATTTAGCGACAAAGTTGCTAAGTTGGCAACACTGTTGGCAACAGTTTGCCATTCATGCATCTGTGGGACCCTCTTCAATGTGCAAAGAGGGTCACACAGAGTCACTCTTCTAAAGTTGTCGGCTTTTAACACACGTGCATTTCCACGCAAAATAATTGTCAGGGACTTTTCTGAGGAGCTAAAAAAAGTGCATTTTCACAAGTTTCCAAGAATAAGACTGCTTAAGTATAAAAAGAAAACCAACAGCTGTTTTTACACATCATTTGAGCAAGTATACATCACACTGGTCCTCTTCAGTCCAGTTGGTTGCAGTAATGCGGAAGATTATATAATAGCCATGAGGTGACCAAACACTCTCCATGGGTGAAAAGTGAAGTGCCAAAACCTGTGAGCCCATCAGAGTCGAAATAAACACAGTTACAGCCTGTTACAAAAAAACGGTTTTGGTTTCTATAGCTAATTTCCACCTCTGCAACAGTGGATTTCTTACCCGCTTATACTGTATTATGACTTAAAATTACACATTATTTGGTGTTTAGCAACTCTTAGTGACAAGGGGTCCTTCTTTCATCAGATTCAGTTGTCCTAAAAAACAAATAAGGAGTCAGCTGTTCAGTTATTCTAGTAAAATGCATTTTGTTTTAAGCTAATTTTTCACTAGTCAAAGTTAGCATCCCATTTAATAGCGCGCTGAATTATCACTGCACCTTAAACACAAAGCTAGCGAGTGGTGGCCATAGATCAAATTTCCACGTTTGCCTCTTGTCTGAATATTGTCATGTCTGGCTTCAAAAAAACCAAGACGGAAAGCCCCAAAATAACAAGTTTGAAGCTTGCAATCTACAAACCAAAAGTGTGACTCACTGTCACCGCTCCATCTTTTTTACAGTCTACGTAGATGGCAGTGCAAAAAAGAATAAGCATGCAAGAGCCTGAAGTCATATTGTTGGAGTAGTGGGAAAGTAAAACATGAATTTAGTAAATGCCCAATGAAACTCAAAAACTGCCATTCATAAGTGTTGCATTACACCGTGAAAATAAACTTGTATTCTGGAAATAAATAAAATCAGCAAAAATCAAGCTTTTAAAGTCAACTGATGGAGATTTTCTGACATATATATTAAAAGTTTCTTAAGGCCATAAACAAATTCCTAAACTTGCTGTAAAATTTCAGACTTTTTGGTGTGCAAGGGATAGCAAAGACTTCATTTTCTCAAAGACTTCTTTACTTTATATCAAATAGCAGTGGCCTAATTAGGATGATACTGAATGATAATACTGAGCCTGTTGTTCAAGAGGTAGAGTGGGTCGTCTGTCAATCAGAAAGTTGGTGGTTCAATTCCCAACTCCTCCAGTGTGTGTGCTGAAGTGTCCTTAGGCAAGTTACTGAACCCTGACTTGCCTTTGATGCACCCACTGAAGTGTGTATGTTAGATAAAAACGCGCAGGCATAGAAAAACGTAGATGCATGGGACTAAGCAGAAAGTACTTGGTGGGCTTAGAGTATAAAAAAGTACTACAGAAGTACCGGTCCATTTTTTTTTAACCGTATCCTTTTCTTTCCCAACATCTAACCCTCTGACTTTATCCTTTTCTGATTCTTTTAGCTTTGCTCTCTCCTTTCATCTCTCGACACGGCCTTTTCTCCTTTTCTGCTCGCACCATGTCTCTTCTCCCACCCAGTAGCTTCACTCAAAGTCTGGAACACAAAATCCCTCAAAGACATGCCTTTCCCTGTCAAAATATACCACCAGTATCCCAATGGAGAAATCCCCTCCCTCCCACTATAAAGAACGGCTTATAAATATTATGCAAGGCTTGGGTCGCTAATAGTTTCTCTCTTTGAACTTCCTGATGTACTCACACTGTGAAACAAAACATTGCAGACATACATACTGCTGCTTTATTTTCTTCTCACACACTCCCACTAACCGAGGTCAGAGCACTGGACGATCCTGAGATGGCAGTGGCAGCCAAAGGGGCATGTGGGTATTTCATGAGGGGGCTCTTCTGTGCCTGAACCTTCTGTCTCATCCCTCATCATTGTCATGGTCACCTCGCTGTCCATACTGTCCAGGGCGAAATCCCAGAAGCCTCTCTGCTCGAAGGGCAAGGCAGAGGAAGGAGAGGGCAGCTGGATCATACATAGCAACAGCAGAAGGGAGCACTGTGGCAACATGTTTAGTTTAAACACCTGAAAAGACACAAAGGAAGGAGAGCAGCATCAGCTTTAATGTAACAAAAGTATACATTTCATCCAGTTGACCTTATAGCACTTTTAGTTATTAGTTGCATTCCTGTCTACACTGTTTTGTAGACAGAAATATGTACATGTAAATGTTTCTGAGGGGGAAAAAAGAGGGGTAAAAAAGAAAGGAAAAGGGCACAGGCAAGACTGGATCACCAATTGTCACCATTGTGTTACATTGCTGTATTTCATTGTTCCACTTAAACTATCATCCAGGGTGAGTCCTGCATTATTAACTAAGGAGATGTGGACTAGATGTGGTGCATCATTGTTTTAGTATATACTGAGCTTGTATATAGTCCATGAGAAACCTCAAAGACAAAAACTTCAAGGTATTATTCCAATGAAAAAAAAGGGTGAATCAGAACTATAAGAGGATTAATATGAAATAGACAGTGCTGAGTACATTAGCATGGACCCAGCGATACATGCCCAGAGCACTGGTCAGTTGCAGTTGTGCACTGAAATATTATGAAATGGTCTGCTAATTCATAATTGCAAAGTCCTACTGTTTATACCACACCTCAAGGGCAGACTTTGAAACTGAGGCTGTGGACAGCAAATGCACTCAATCCCCTCTGGCGCGCTTGCCAGGAATCGGCTCTGGGAAGAAAAGTGACTTCAACCGCACCAAAATGTCACTGTCTGCCTCCTGTAACCCACAGTTCTCATGAGAGTAAGTCTCGTCTGACTAGCCAATCAGATAGCACGGTGGACATCACCTACAGTAAATTGTGGAAAAGTTTATCCCTGCAAACGAGCATTGCAACAAGGTCGCCATTCATTTACAGGGGAAAGTGGGTGTGCAAGCGCAAATGTGTGTGTAAAGGTTTGTATGTCTGAGTGTGTATGCTCTCAGGAAACAGACTCTGTGATGTCATATTGTGCGCGTGCATATAAACACACACACACACTGCTACTTGTGGTCATCAGATGTGAGCGTGTGTGTGTTTGTGTATTTTTGTTTGCCCATTTTACACAAGTTGCACCGACCTAACACTTCGGCACAGTCACCCCTCCCGCTAAACCTAAAAAGTAATTCCTAGGGAAAAAAACAAAGCATTATTACCAGGTCACTTGATCCATACAGGATATGGAGTAACAATCATGACCCTTGAGGCTAATCCCATGAAGTGACCTTTAAATCTCTAACTTTTTTCATGTAAATTCTTCCTCTGATCCACAGCTCTGTAATCCTGCATAGGGCCTGGAAAGACATCCCACTGGACCTTGATGAATATTTAAGTTTTGTAGCAACATGATCCCATTTTCACAGGAAGCGGGAGGAGGACATGACTCGACTTCCCACATTATCAGGCCCGAGGGGAGCAGAAGGGGGTGCAGAGGGAACATTCAGCTTATTCCATTTATTTGAGTTGTGTCTGATCTAATGCTACTAAACACAAGACCATTAAAAAGTTTGATCTTTGATGCTCTCTTTCATCTGATGTCCCAGGACATTTCTAGTTGTTCAGTCTATAAAGCCTTTTTTTCTAAACTGACAGAGATCCTTTAAATAAATATTCAAAAAGTGGATTAATAGCAACATATGCACATAACATATGCATATCAATTAAAAACTTAAAGTCCAAATTCATGCCAAATCTTATTAAGATTTTCTGCACATGAAAAAAATGATCTATTAAATCTCTGACCATCGCAACTGCAAATGTGATTTGCTCTATTCAGAGAAATAATAGTATTATTTAGGGAAAGCAAAGAGCATGTGCATGATGTGGACCTGGCCAAGAAGCATGGATATCTGGCCCCTGTAGTTTGCTCCCTGCAATAAAAATAGCTGCCAAATTATACCACTATGCAGAAAAGAAAAAAAAAAACACCACTGGCCTTGGCTTGGTCAGAAGAATGCAGCCAAAAGGACAGAGCTAGGGCATATATAGTCAGCATCACACAATGACACGCAGCACACAAAAGAGCTGGAAGATATACAGAAGACACCACCAGACTTATTTATACACCTACAATTTCTGTAGTTTGTCTCTTTGCGACATTATGGGAGGTATAACAAGTATATGTTGTAAATCTAAAAAAGTGTCACCCATGCTCTAATTTGTGGAGCCATTTCTCCTTGGTCAGACCAGTGATTTGTGTCCCATTTGGAAGGATGTAACAGAAGATTTGCAGACAGAGGTGCTGGGCATCAAAGAGGAGAAAAAAACTGAGACAGGAACAAGTCCAGTACAGTTTATTATCTCCCAGGAAAGTCATATAAGGCTACTATAAACACATCATGAAAATGAGCCAATACTACATGCCACAATCAAGGAGGCAGTAATACCCGCTTTTATCCAGCCCTGGCATTTGTACGTATGAATTCTTCGCTCCCTCCAGCTGAGAGCTGTGAAACATCCGGGCTGAGACGGAAACAAACCAAAGCCTTCAGCCTTAATTGTTGTTGCCTTGGCTCTTCATCTGTCCTCCCATCCAAAGGGCGAGTGGTTTAATGGATGGATGGGCGGCTATTCCTGTCTCACTTTACTGTCTGCGGGGCGCAGTGGAGTGCGTGTGTGTGTGAGTGTGTATAGTTGGAGGGAGTGCAGAAGACAGAATAGAAAAGAAAAAAGTAGAGAGCGAAATGATGGATGAAAAGAAAGAGAAGAGAAAGAAAGAGCGGGAGTTGTGTGTAAGCAGTGAAGAGAAGGATGCAGGCAAAGGGGGTGCTGCAGGATCACATGAACACACAAGAAAAGGTCTCTCATCGCTGCATCTCACCTGTGCTACCTATTAAAAAGTAAGACGCTTGGTGAAAATCCCTGCCATGTGCTCCCGTGGTCTTTATACCTATTCTTAGAGATATTAGCTAAGATTCTGAGCCCAAATTGACAGAAATTGTACTTGATCCTGCATCTGCAACCAGCTTGACTAAAGCTCTTCTTATGGGAAGAGCATTAGTCAAGCGTATGTCTTTTGACAATATAGCGTTACCACTGATCCCCCAGACCCAGCAGTGCTGAAACAGTACTAGCATAAGCTTCGGTTTTCCCTCAAACAAAGCAAAGACAGGAAGAAACATTAAGGAATTCCCCTGAGAGGCTCAAACGTGTCTCATTCCCCGCGTCAATCAAGCCCACAACCACATGCACAATATTTCTGTCTAAACCACCAAAGGTGGTTGAAGCTGTCAAAACAGGCAAGAGAAGACAGAAACATCTGCAAATTCCACTGCTTTACTGTTGGATACAAAAGGTGGAAATTGGACAAGAGAGCGGGAGGAAAGAGACGTAGATGCTGAGTGACAATAAAACACAGCAAAAGCTGCTTTCGGCTGCTCCCCTATTCACACGGGGTCGCCACGGTGGGTAGTTCAGCATGTTTGCTTTGGCAGATTGAAACACCGGATGCTCTTCCTGACGCAACCCCAAAGGGATCTGTGTCACAGTGCTTACGGTAAAAGCACCAGCTTGAGGAATCTCTAACAAAACCTATTAATTGTTTGGGTTTCCAGCACCCATCATCTTAGACTAGCTTTACATTTCATATATGCACCATCCTTCACCAAGTGCTGGATACTTATCTGCCCTCACACCCACTGCAGTTACTTTATTGTGACCAGAGCTCCAAACAGGTAGCATTTGCCTTAGTCAAGCTAAACCCTGTGAGAGCACTGCCACGGGCCCTCAAAGACCTTAGTGCCAATATAGACCAAACCTGGTATGAAATGCTCCTCGTTTTCATGCTCTGGACCATTTTAGCTCTGCTTTTCTAGTAGTTGAGTTGGCAGAATTAAGGTGGGGCCGAGAGCTCAGCGAGTGCCAGCTGGCACTACAACACAAGTGTATTGGCAGCCGCCACGTCAACACTCGGCACTGATTAAAATCACATCGTGGCTCAAAATGATCACAGTCCTGACTGTGCACAAATGATCTGACATGACTTACCAGTATTGCAGAGAATAAACTGAATTGTGCATGGGGTCACTTAGTAATAACATTTTTTTTTGTTCCCTATTGCTGTATTTTTTTCCCCAAGGGATGATGTTATTCTGAAGTGAACCAAAGCTGTAAAAAGCTCTGACACAAGTTACTTGCATCAGTAAACTTGTGTCAGACTATAATAATAATAATAATAATAATGCCTTACACTTATATAGCGCTTTTCAAGGTACTCAAAGTGCTTTAAAATTCCATGCACTATTCATTCACACCTCAATCATACTCGGTGTTGGTAAGCTACTAATGTAGCCACAGCTGCTCTGGGGTTATACAATATGCCATGATAGTCATAAGCACTGTGGGTATCACTGTACACCTGTTTTACATTTTTACACAAATATAAAACTCACACAAGTGTTTGCATGTAGGATGTCAAATAAACACAAAGACTCTGACACACACACACACACACACACACGTCCCCACTCTTCAGACATAGAGGCTGTTAGGCGGGTCTGGTGCGAGCTTTCGGGTGGAGTTAACTGCCCCGGCGGCTGTAATTTGGTGACTGCCGTCCCTAAAAAAAGGAACACTTTGGCAGCTCCTCTGATGCCACCAAGCTTGGATGTGGTGGTGAGCTGCTTAGTGCTGCAGAGATGAGGCTTAACCAATGCAGAACAGAGAGCACAGCAACACTGAAAAACAAAAAAGAGCCTAATCAGTCAGCTGGAGAGGAACAACTGACCTGCGGATCCATGCCTGTGGGCAGATGAGCCTCAGAGCATGTGGACTATTCCAAAGCTTGGGCCAGTTATAAGTCTGGTATGAAGAGAGTCTATAAACAATGGTTGTTTTATGACAACCCAAAATGGAACAATTGGCATATTTTATTGTCAAAACATGGCCAAAAAAAGCACAACTTCAACTCTGACTTGAGTTCAAAACTGTAACAGCCCTTTGCAGAGAGGATGTGGAGCTGCATGGGACTGAGTGTGAATTTAGACAAATGTATGATAGAAAGAAAATAATTAATCAGCTTGACCAACATTGCACCACAAGGAGGGTCCAGACATGCAGGTGGATGGTTAGTCAGAGAGGGAGAATCACAGAAGAGACAGAGCAGCAGGTGTAGAGTGGTAAAGCCACAGACAGGCAGACTGTTACTGAACAGATTCAAACCAGCATTTTGACTGGCTGATTCTTCTCAAGTCAGACTAACACAGTTTGCTCTGTCTTTGGGGACATTCTGTTCACTGTCTCATACAGGGTAGTTAACCACTCCTGGACATATAATAATTAGTACAAGGCAGAACTGGGTCACTAAAGGGAGGACAAAGTTCTTCTTCAAAGAGCTTCATTTTTGTTTGGATAATATGTGACAAAGCAAAATATAGCTAAGAGGAATGCAAGCTATAATAATCTTTCTGCTAAAGAAAGTTTCTCAGGACCCAATTTTCTCAAAACATTCTGAATATTGCGTAGGCCTGCACAGGGCTGGATTTGAGGGTACAACAGGCCTGTGTACCAGAAGAAATTGACTTGAATGGTATGTTTCACTGTAATTATTCTCCCTAAATGAGGACGCATGGATGGACCTAAAAGACCTCCTATACATGTTGTTACATTTAGAGTCTGATGATAGAATAAGGGCCCATTTATTTGGGGACAAACTAAGTGGAAAGAGGTTTGCTTAATTATGATCTTACCTTGTAATTACACTTTGAATAAGCTTTGGAGATTTGTTGCGCCATCTTGTGGGCGCCTGGAGTATGAGCTAAAACTCCAGGTTAACGCTATGGAGAAGATGCAACAGGTTGAATCCCAT